>OMKZ01052021.1:13382-26060 GCA_900302535.1 Neoniphon sammara | reverse complement strand
TTTTTTCAATAGACAGCCATAGAGTGTTGTGTTCAGCTGCTTCAATTCTGCACCCGTAATGGGTGCCTTTATTTTCACCAACACACTGGCATGCAGCCTCACTTATGGAACAGAAGTGGCTGAAAACAACTCTGTGTGTGTGTGATTGACATTAATCAAGCTGTGAAATCCCACAGTGAAAAGCTGAATATGAAAGCTTCATTTTTCCTTTGAAATTTTGAGAGACCAACTACTCAACTACAAGAAAGCAGTTAAACTTCACAAGAGCAAAATATTTCTCTGAACTTGTTTCTAGATTTAGATTCCTAGATTTAGACTTAAGATTAGATTTAGTCACATTTTTCTACAGTACTTTCATCAAATCCAGCTTATAAATAAGTTTGAACTGACCTGACCTTTTGGTACAAGGTGCCTACAACAACCAGCAATCCATCCTGATGCCCTAATCATCACTTCAGTGATAACTGTCCATACTTAGAGAAGATTGTATGTCCTACTTATCACAGATACCACAGCAGTGTAGATTATGGTGCAGACCGCCATGTCTGCCAGTGAGAATGTTTTCTATGTTGTACACCAACCACTGCTTTAGAGTCATAGATAATATCTGTAATTTTCTCTGCCTTATTCTACACCATTCCTCTTGGTCTGCTGAGTGCCATTTTCAAATCTGTGTTGATGGATTCCCATTCCTTCTTTTCAGTCCCTCGGGGCTTTTTCACTCTAGCTTTTTACCTGAACTTTTTTTTTCTTCTGCCCTTACGGCCCAGCAATTCAATGCTCATGCCAGCCTCCTGAGCGACAGGCCTTCTAAAATCCATCCACTAATATCCGCCGTGGATATCACCAATGGATACGTGATGATGGGGCTTTTACACTTGTGTTGTATTAGCAGAGCTGTTCAGCGAAGATCCGAGAGGTGTTACCTTCTCCACAGTGAAGTACACATATACCCAGACTTGTTAAATGAATGGAGACCTCTAATTGTGAGTGCACGGTATATTTGATGTAGAAAGGGATTTCGGCAGGCTCTTACAGGCAAAAGGATGCATTTGCAAATAAAAAGAAGAAAAAAAGGCAAGGCATGCTTTGGCTTACGTGATCATCTGCACATAAAATATCATGTGATTGAATGTATTGCCCTGTGGAAAAGCTTTCCTCTTGTGGTTCATTGTCTTTTATGTGTATCCATGTCAACCTCTCATGATCAGCACAAGGTATAATTAAATTTTCATCACGCCCACTGTTGTTATCATTGTTATGGTCACCGCTATTTGCAGTTACCTAGGTCATGGTTATCTCTTTTAATGTTCCTGGGCCCCCATTTTAACTTAAATGAGTAAACAAAACAAAGCTGTGAGCACATGCAATGTACAGTGCCATTTTTTATGTTTCAATTTCAACTTTTTCATTACTAAACAATGTTTATGCATTTGTTACAAAGACGATTTTGACTATATTCACCTAAAACAGAAATAAATACCAAAAGCTCATCCTCATATGTCAAGATCTTGGTTCTAATTTTCATAAGTAATGCCTTCTGCCACTGGTACTTCATTTATTGATAGTATGACTGTAGGGGACTAATACTTGATGATTATGAAGGAAAACTATTTACGTCCATTGCTTTGTTTCAGCTTACAATATAATTTTTCTTATTCGTTGTTATAATTATTTCAAACTTTTTAAAGTCTCGACGACATGTAGGCTCACTCTAACATCTTCACATATTTTGTGGATATGAAGGCAGCCGTTCCACCTCACCACTTAAACAGTGAGTGAAATTATCCATGCGGTCTGTCTCTGCTGAGCCCCCTGCATGCTAACGTGTGAACTCTTTTCCCTGGGAGAGTCGCCGGGAAAGGTGCACTCATACAGACATTAGCACCTCAGAGAGTCAAAAAGGCAAATTAGGTTCACAGAGAAATGTGGCACTTAAAAGATGGAGGATGTACTTCAAATCCCACATGTATTGCTGACAGCATGAAATGGGTTTAGTTAAAAGCTGAAGGTAAAAAAGCCTAGTAGTGTTCCAAGTAGACATGTTAGGTAAGGACATGCCATCACAGGTGATATCTTATTTTGGACCAGTAATGTGCAACACTCCAACAACATATTCCTGCATTTCTAACTGAAGTATTTTGTATTTTATCATTTCTCCAGGTATGCTTGTCTTTGACTTGACAGTCTCCACGCTGTCCAGACTGGTTTTGAATTTTTTCTTAATTTAACTTGATTAGTAATTTGTATAAGGCATCTATTGGTGACAACAACACCATGTCCTAGAGAAGAGAATCAGATTTACCAATTTAAGTTCTATTTAGAGTTAGTAGACTAACGTCATATTTTAGCATAATCAGCTCTTTGGGTTTTAACAAGAACCACGTCTCATTTACATGTGAATCGTGACAGCAGCAATCATTGTTCTGATGACTGAAATAAACATGTTATGGTAGCAATTCGTTTTCTATCATCCCTTTTTCTTGAGAATGAATATTTCAATTAGCATTCATGTTCCAGACATGACTGTGTTTATTTCACTTTAATTTAATGTTCCACTCAGGCTGAATCTAAATGCGACAGGCTGAGTAATATGGACCCAAATGCAGACTGAACTCAGAGGCAAATATGATGTTTAAACACTTTACTGAACATAAATCAGAAGTTACAAGCAAACAAAGCAGACAGGGGTCAGACAAGGTAGAGTTCAGGAGAACTACTGGTTCAGACAAACAAACCAGGCGGAGATCAGGCAAGGCTGAATCAGACCGGGCAGAGTTCAAGTAACCAACAGGTGGGTTAAGGAACTCAGAGCACAAGATAGGTAGGGAACACACTAGAAAATCTGGCACAGACTACTTGGTCAGTGACAGCTATATATACTATTGAAGACTAATGAAGTACAGCTGGTGCAGGGAAGAACAGGGTTGACTGTGTACAGGAAACCAGTGTGAAGTTGCAGGAAACAAAGGGAAAGCTAGTCGACAGGACTGAAACAGCATGATCTGGAAGACAAACAAACCCCATAGCTCCATACAGAGAAAACACAGAGACCAGGGAGACGAGGTGAGGTCGGAGGTGAAGATGGAGAGGAGGGTAGAGAAGTGGACTGAGGTTCAATAGATCCTGTGACACCATATATGAAAAAGAACAACTCCCTTGCGTTTTCATATATTGCCACCATGTCAAACTGCCAGTTGATAGTGGAAGAAACCACCACACTTACCTTGTAAGTTTTTATCAATAGAAAACCAGTCTGTAGAATTGTGACAAATATTGTTTTTCTCAAACTACTCCCATGAAACTTGTGAAGTCTCAAACATTGTAGATTTTTCACAGAATGCATATGGTGTTACATCTCAAACTTAACATTAAATGTTATTCTACCCTAGAAAAAAAAACAAAGCATACAGTACATTTATCAATGCATTTTATTCCAAGTAATGGGTCGACCTGTTGTAAGAGAATTCAGCTGGTCAGTAGCGCTGTTTTGTGCCAGCAAGACAGAATCAATAATATTGCCACAGTCGCTCTTGCTCAGTGCATTAGTAGTGTTAACTGTCAAAGCTACAATTTGCAAGTTTTTTTTAACTGGAGGCAGAGATGTTTATCACAAGTCCTGGCTAATTGGCTAGCGCTGTCCAGCATTATTCAAGTCAGCTCTACATGGGACTCACTGACGCATCAAATGCTGGTGCGACTGGTACAGTTGCACCTGGTCCCAGAGCGGGACGTGCCCCCAGATGGTTCTCCAACTGGTTAAAAATCGTCAGCGGTGTGAGTGTGTTTCAGTCCCATGGTGGTCATGTCACATTCATTTCGTGGATGTAGAGCATGGATGTAGTGAAAAAGCAACAGCGGGACTCTAATTTGATTAAAGTGTTTTCCTTATTTGCTTAGTAATAGGTGAGCCATGCATCAACCATACTGAATATATTTTTTACATATCATAATGGGTCTTTTGGCCCTTGCATTTTCATTTAAGTCAGTGGCTTCAATCAGGAGACTGAATTCTTGGCACAGTAAAGAGGTTACTTAATATATTCATAGGCACAGAGCGGAAAGAATACAAACTAGGCTACAGAGCAACATGAGGGAAAAACGGATGTCAACATGCATTGATTGGTCTCAAATGGAAAATGGAAAAAGCTGGCAAAATTAAGATGAAGAAATCACACAATACATTTATTTCCTAGGTCGTCTAGATCAAATCAAAACGGTGTATTCCTGTGGTTCACAGATGCAAGTGGGTTGTGTATGTCTATGTGGAGATGAGTCCAATACAAATATTTACTCTGGGGCCCAATGCTATCATGTTACACCACTGATTGTATAGCACCAAAAGCAAAGCCCGTGTTCACCTGTCTTTCTGAATGGACCTTGTCTGCTGCATGTTTAGCTTCACTTTGCTCTTCTAGCTGCTGTCCGCCTTCCTTGCTGTTGCTGTGACTTCCCTGCATGGTGGCTGCTAACCTCACCTTGATCGCCACAATCCAGGTCACTGCTGGCTGCACCCATTTGACACACACCCGCAGCAGATTGTGTACACCCCAAAATGTTCTGAACATCACTGAAAAATCTATTTCATGTAAACTGTGGTATTTAAGCATGTAGACGCAGGGTAACAAACAGGCACAGACTGATAATGTATAGTGTATCCTTTGTATTTATTGTTGTTTTAATGTGCATTAACATTGCATAGTGCAACTTTAAGTGGCAATAGTGGATTTTTAATTTGCAATTGTGAGATATTAATTGGTGAGTTGTCTTTATTCATTATTTTCCAAGATGCTCACAGCTGGTGAGCATGCTAATAGTCACTCTTAGCTGTATGGCGGCAGTTGATTCCTGTAATTTGACTGTGGGAGACAAAGCATCACAGCTAGATGCAATTTTGTTATGTGCTCTGCCTCAGTCATTTGACTTCAGCAGCTTTTTAGCTTTTGATTTAATGAAAGGTTTGAGGTCTCACGCTATGTAAACCAGATACTTGTTAAGAAAGAGTATCCACAGAGATTGGTCTGCTCATGTAATGGCAGTTAGGTATGTTACATTTTATTCTATTTCATTCATTTTGGAATTAAGTCAGGGTCTACTTGAAAACTACTACGTCAGAGGCTTTGAAGATGAGGGTCCTTTCTACATTAATCATTTGAATTTCCTTGAATTTCAGCTGTTCTTCCTTCTATTCAATTCAAACTCAACTTCCACTTCCTGTTTGATTTGATTCAGCTCAAAGTGCAGACGTGTTGTGGTCCAATTTACATCTCCCTTTGTGACTTCACATGAAGTCAGTCATTTCTGACATGTTATTTACACACAATTTGTCCTTGCTCTAAAATAGAAAATCAAATAAAGGGTCTCACTTTGGACACAAGTGCAGTAGTTGGTATGCTCAGCCTGGTTTGTACTTCATCCCCAATAGCTTGAAAGGAGCAATAAATAATACCACTCCGGGCTCCATTCATCCTGCCAAAGATTGGTATGAGTTAGCCAGCTGAAGCCATCCTTCAGCCCAGCAGCCAGTGTGACTTTGTCTCGAATACACCACTCTATACCACCTGGAAACACTTCCAGACCGTCTCTTTTTTGCACTTCACAGCATCATGGACAGATCGACCAGTAAGAGTGGCCACATGGCCGGCTTACCGACTGCATCTTCCCCCAGGGATTAGGGCCAGACTGCTGCCTTCCCGCCTCCCTGTCCACCCAGAATACCACAGCCATTACAGCTCAGGAGTCCTGTTCCACACCACTGACTGAGTTACCCAGCCACACATCCACACATGTGCACACACACGCGCACACACAGCAGGGTCAGCAGGGTACACACGTCTTATGGTTAAGCATGTGTCCCGTCAAAGTGACATATATTTTTAACTCACGAAATCAAATGGATTCATTTATTTAGTTATGTAGCTATTTATTCCTTCATTTTTGCTTGTTATGACCATAACTACACTGACTTTTACATGTTGGGTGTCTACCCTGTCAACTGTAAAATCGTAATACTTTATTAGTCTGTAATGCCTGTCCTCTGAGTCCTAGATGCTGTAGTACTACAGATTTCATGTTAAGGACCTGAAATGCCGTCAATGCCCATTTATTCCTGACTAAAAATGTTTAGGCAGTTGCTTAGTGCAGGACTGTCAGTAGACATACAGCAGATCGCACTATTGGATATATACGGCTGCTTCTGTCCATGAGAGTAGAACCTGTGAAACACTGAGATTACATTTCAGTGTACAAATAATCATCCTGTTTCCCCTTATTATTTCTGCCATTTCCAACTGTAGTGGAAGTCTACTTTGTTTTAGACTGTTGAGCTCAGTAGGCACCTCAGTCTTTCATTTTGAGTGATGCCTGGCTCCTCCTTTAAGTGCTGATGTGCCTTAGCCACAAAAGATCCAACACAGAAGCCTCAAGCCTGTGGTACCATCCATCAGGGTTGGAAGAAGAAACAAAGAATGAAGATAATAGTGATGTAATATTCCTTAATTGGTTCCCTTTGTTTTTTTTTCCAACTTGTTTTCAGTTATAAAATATGAGTGATCACATCAGTAACTTAATTAACTATAACTCACTATACTAAACTATAACTCGCAGTGGGGTCACAGCTGCAGCTGACGTACATTCCTCTGTCACTTCTCCAAAGACAGTTTAGAGGAAAGCAGGTCTACAAGTGCAAAGGTAGGAGGGTGTTGCCTGGTCTGATTCTGTTCTGCTGTGACAGCATGCTTGCTAGCTTCAGTGATCAAATGAAATCACACCGTTCAGCTGTGGAAACCTCTTTTACTTTCAAAGTTTCAAAGAGCACAGGTGGGCAGTTTTGCAGTGGAGCATGGTGCTGGATTGATAGCTCGTTTACTGAGCCTGGAGGCCAGCTCACACCCTCCTGAGCTGCCAGAGTCCTGCAGTGTGCTCCTTAATTGTGGCAGACATTGTAGTAGTAACCTCCGAAGTGACTCTGTCCAAATTGATTCTGGAAGGTGTGTAGTTCTCATCTGGTGTCACAGATGTGGTGACAAGAGACTCCAGATGAACGGAGGTGAGAGGTTGTGCTCTACCTTGGGTGGCTGTGACAGTCTGTTTAGAATTTAAGACATTCATTTAAAACATTCCTGTTTACATAATAGGCAAATTACCTTATAAATGCAATAAATTGAATGCAAACATCTTTACTGTCATATATACAAAGAAATATTTGTTTTCTCTAGTACACCAAAACCACTGTCTTTTCCCCTGTCAATTTGTACACTCTGATTGTAACATATAAAAGGAGCGATGTTATCATTAGCTTTCACTAGTTATCGAAACTCTTGTAGCAAATATGACCCCTTTGGTGGCACAGCAAGCAGCTCAATAGTGAGAAAAGGCTTAGTAACCAATGACATGACAAATTAACATTAGATAAGGCTGGCTTCAAGGTAACATTAGGTGGAAAGCCAATAAACATTAGCTCATTTAGCATGGTTACCTACCATCACTGTAACTTGAAGGACTGATTGAAGGACTAGCATCGGGTGCCAACTTAGAAAACTTGACAAACCTCATTGAGTATTGAGTAAAATTTAGATTTGAGCCCCTCTAGAAATGGAGTGGTCCTTTGCTTGACAGTAGAGGAATGCCATTTTTTAGGCAAATTTTCTTGGTATTACAAAATGTTGATGATGTCATTCTCATTAGCTAACCTTTTTTTAGTAATTAGTGAACTATTTTAGCCTCTTGTTATCTAGCTATAATGTAATAGTAGTTAGTTGTAATTGCTGGACAAGAAAAGGTGGCACTGAGGAATGTAACCAATTATTTTAAAATGCAATTCTTGAGGAAAAATACAACAAGAATCGCATCAAACTACAAATCCAGTGTGAAACACAGACATACAAGGCGACATTCTGGTCATACTAGGTTTGTGAAATATGTTGGCAATCCCTATTTCTGATACTCTACTAAATTTCAATTAACACTCTACATCCCTCAGGACCTCATTTGAAACTCAGAATTCTTTTTGTCAGTAGAATTTGCCTTTAATCTCTGAGACGAGCTCGTGCAGTGCAGCTCCGGCGGAAGAGTTGCGGGGTGTGTTCAGCAGCAGCCTTGGCAGAAGCTGCAGTTGACTGGTCAGTTGCAAACTCTGAGGCTGTTTCACTCAGAGCAGCTCTGGACAAAGTGGAGTCCGTCACAACCACACGTGGCAGCAGGAGGATTTGAACAGGGACGAGGGTCAGTGGTCAAGGTTTAGCGGCAACCTCTAAGGTGACTCGGAGCAGCCTTGGTTGATGTACTCTTTCTTCCTCTCTTGCTTTCTCTTTCTTTCTTTCTTGCTCTCTTGTGCTCTATATTGCTTTCTTGCTGTCTTTACTGCTCCTTTGCGTTCTTTCTAAACCAATCACTGCACACTGGTCTTACTGGCAGGTTATTTCTCACTGTTGTATGAGCTTTAACTCTCATGTTATTTTCAGGTTAAGAGGACACTGGTGAACTGAGTAATATAAGGTGGAGAAGGGGAGAATAGTGAGGGGATTAATGAATATAGAAATTCTTTGATCTATCTGTCTATCTATTATGGCTTCAGCTGCTGTGGGTTCCTCTCTCACAGTAAGAGAAATTTTTGTGCTCTCACCAAGGACAGCTTTTAGAGACAGAAATGTGTTTATTTAGATGTGGAGGTGGGAAGTTGTCGTCTTATTCTGTTCTCCAGTGGCAGCAGCAAAACCAGCTGATAGTTTATGGCTCAGTTTTTCCATTCACACACACACACACACACACACACACACACACACACACACACACACACACACACACACACACACACACACAATGCATTTTCCACACTCTTGTTTTCAATTCACAAGTTTTATTCATCACGTTTATTATTATTTACTGTTATACTATTTCCACACCTCATTATTGCGTGCCACATTTTTAGAATAAGTGTACGGTATATTTGTAGAAAAACTGATGCCCATTCACTACATGTTTTTTTCTATCATTTCCCAGGCTCTTTCTTTAGCATGAGTCCAAATCTTCAGGAGGTACCAAATAAATTTTAGAAATCTGGAAACATCCCATCATCCCTCAAGCTGCAGTATATGCGATGCACATGTCTTTTCTGTACTCCGCCTCCCCTGAATCACATGAGCCTTTGGAGCGGTCTGTGTCTGTGGGTAGTACTGGATATGTTTCACTCTGTTTGTCCACAGAGCATGCCACAAAAAGTAAACTGGAACATTTTGCAGCCAAGAGTTGGTGCCTATTCTCTCCTCACACTTCTTCGTTCTTTTTGCCAATTATCCATGCATCACACATCATTGGTGACAGTTGAATGAACAAACACACCCAGCGCTGCTTCCACTGAGAGTCTACAGTAAGCACATTTGAGCTGGAAAGCAACACAGTCTCCCTTTGCTTTCTTTGCTGGCTCTGCTTTGAAGAAACAAATTAATTCGCAACTAATAATGACTAGTTTTGGTGGAAATGTCAACTGAAAGCGCTCCTATGTGAAAAGGTGACCATGACCTATTGCACAATATGATCTTATTTCTCTCCCACTGAATGAGAAATGACAGATTATGCTAACAGTTGTGGTAATAGGGGGCTCAGTGGTGCTGACAATTCTCCATGTCTCTGGCATGTGACAGAAAATATGGCTCTGTGGAGCCAATATTATGTGAGCTTTTCTGCCAGTGAACGGTGATTTGGAGAGGAATTATGTTCACAAATAGAATGTGGCCAAAAGACCAAACAGCACCTGTTAATGTGAAATCAGTGCTGAATGTCCACAATGGCTAAAGCTGATGGCATTTGTTATTTATTCCTCCATATTGTTTAAGTGTGTGATCTTTTTTTATTCTTCAAAAGCTAAACAGTGGAAGACTCCTTTGTTTTCTTGCAATCTGTTCTAAGGAAGGGCTGGGAGTGAGTTCCCTATAAAGGAGAGGCTGGACAACATGAGAACCCTGTTGTTAAGCCACCCAACTGTGAGAAAAACTCAATTCTGAGTTATTAGTGACAATTGTGAAAACAAGCACTTTATTTGGAATGCAGATTCCCTGCTGGGCCTGTTGGTGGCGCTACAGGGAAGGTCATGAGGTCAATAAAATTGCCAGGCTTCAAGTTGAATTGATTTTTTGACCGTTCAAGCTAACAATTTCGATTTGGGCTAATAGTCTTTATCTCTGTCAGTTGTGTAGCTGTGGTTGGAAAATGATAATTATCTAATGGCAAGAAACCTAGATCCCGATCACCAATTTGGATCTGGAATTTAATTGTCCACCTCTAATATCATGGAAATCCTTACCTAAGTTTTGGATGATCACAGTAACAGACAGATGAACAAATTATCTAGTGAAATTAGTGAACTAAATTAGTGAACAAATATAGATATTTCAGAGAAAAAAAGAAATTATCATCTTACTGTATACATCTTAACTCCTTTAATCATGATTATTAGGATTACAGACACATGGATGTGTGTTTAAAGCACCTAGTCTGTTACAAATAAAAAACACCTTCTAAGAATAGTGTTTGCTTGCAGGATTGAGCTGTTGTTCCAGTTTAGACAGTGATTGATGGACAGTGCTCAGGTCTTACTTTGTCACCCGCTGTCACAATTTGCCACAGGTTTTTGTGTCCTTGAGGGAAGGATTGATATTTTCACAACATTATATAAGACTTATCAATATAAATTTGTTGTTTGTTGTTTAATACTTTTAATTAGCAGAACACAATTACATACATAAAATATTGAGGGGTCTTGGTCCAAAATCCAAGCAACAATCTGTAATTTGCCTTTTAACCATGTTTTTTTTTTTTTTTTTTTTTTTTTTTTATCAGCTTCTCCCAATTAAAATTCAGTATTCTATCAGAGACTTGGGTAGAGGGGCTCGGGCCCCAGTGTATTACAACAAGACAGATGGTATCAGTATTATGGCCAAATGTTCAGTTGTACTGTAGCCCTTTCAATAACACTAATTTCCCTGACAATGCTTGACTTATTTATTTACCTTAATGGTGTTTGGGAGGGGGGAGTAATTGCATATTTTGTAATGCAAAAAAGTATTTCAGGTTTTTTTTTGTCAGTGCCTGTTTTACAGTATCCCAGAAAGACTCTACAGTATTGTCATAGTTTATCTTTCTGTGCGTCCTGGTGAAGTTGTTTTATTTTAGCTGCTGTGCCTTCTGGTGCTCTTCTGTCCTTCCCCTCCCATTACTAGAGCTACTCTCAGTAATCCTGCATCTCAGCAGTAATTCTGTTGAAGACACTGGGAGCCGACTCTACAGACTACAAGTGCCTGATTTGATTCCTTCAGCCTGAAAGAAGACTTCATGACTATTTTAGTCAGTGTTTTCTTAGACTAAGACTTTGCATTTAGGATCCCCAAGAGGATTGAGCCTACGCCTTACCAGTATTTAAAAAAAAAGAAAGTAAAAAGTTCTGTGGCATCAGGACAGGAAGGAGATGGAGTGTGCTGTGACTGCTGCTGCTGCTGCCACCGTGCACACTTTGTGCGTGTGTGTGTCTGTGTGTGTGTGTGTGCTTAAGACTTAATAGTGCAGTGAACTGACAGTCAGACAGAGAGAAGAGAGACAGTGACAGTTTCATCCATTAACGCGACACGATGCTGATACAGCACCAACAATGTCACATGACCCGCTGACTAAACAGCACTTATAGACATCAACCTTTCACTGAGTATGTATTCCACCACAGCTCATTGCATTCATATGACAACATGATATCTTTGCCATAATTGGCTGTTTATATGCATGGAGTAACCCGGTTATTGGCCTTTTTCCAGTTAAGGTCTCGTTCAGGTTAAGCTGTTTGCATTAACCTTTAATACCCCATGATTGAGATTGAGATTGATCTTTGTTGTCGTCAATAAACAGTAACCCCTTTCAATTAGTTAGTATATTCCTGCCCACAGATGCACTACTTTCTAAAAGGATGAAAAGATTGCAGATGCCAGCTACCACCTTCTCTCTTTGACTGAGGAATAACGGGTTGCTTCTAATACATGGGGAGAAAATTATAACCTGTGTAGCCTTCTATTAAATTCCTAAAAAATAAACAGTTGTTACAAGCAATCACACCCTTCTAGATGATATCAAAATGTACCCATAATGCTGTGTGAGTCTGAGTTTTCTGAATTATCTATCTATCTATCTATCTATCTATCTATCTATCTATCTATTTACTTACTTCTTTATTTTTATTTTTATTTTTATTTAACCCTTATGCAACCAGATTAGTCCCAATGAGATTGAAATCTCCTGGCCCATAAGGGCTTCGGTACATAAAGTAGTTCCAGACACAACATTATAGACAAATCAAGCCAGCAGTCAGACTGCAAGTACAATACAAACAAAGTCCAGAGGAAAAATACAGTCATAACGTTGCATGAAACATTTGCAGTTATTAATCATTTGTGATGCCATAGATTTACAATGGCTTTGAATTCAGTGAGAGTAACTAGGTGTTGTAGTTGAAGCTCATTTTTCAGTTTATTCAGAGCAGACGGAGCAGAAAACATGAAGACCTTCTTGCCAGTCCAAACTTCAGGCACATTCATCAGCACTGTAGTCCATGAGTGCCACGTTTTTGTCACATTAAGACAGACAAATAACATGGTTGTCTAGCTAAAATGGCCTTAGATAAAAACATGCCAGACTAAG
>OMKZ01052021.1:0-13362 GCA_900302535.1 Neoniphon sammara | reverse complement strand
CATGTTGACAGAGCAGGTCGATTTACCGTGGAGTACAACATACAGTGGTGAGTGAAGGCTCTACATTTTGCAACAAACCTCTGAGCTCCATAATGCACAGTGTCCAGCATCCATCAATAGAAGACCCTTTGACTCCAGTAGGTTTATTTGCATTTGATTTTGGATTGGAGTGATAAGATAAGGATCCGAACGTCAATAGCTTTAACAGCCAGCTGAACTTTTGTATGTGCAGATAATAGGTCAGCACTGGCATTATTGGGAGCATTGCATATAGCCGTTATTGAGCTTCAGGTCTTGCAGTGCCTGGAGAGCTGATTGCAAGTTACCATGATTGCCCTTCAGTCATCTACAATATCAGTTAATAACTGAAAGTCTGATAACAGAAACTTTGGATTGTCAGATTGATTTTATAGTAGTCAGAGTGAGCAGATAAGACAAGACACACACTGACTGAGTGACTGTGACCTATTGATGTTTTCCTCTCCAGGTAACCTCTCCAAAACCTGCACAGCAGATGGATGGACTGAGATGCATGCTGTTGACATTGCCATCAACTGCGGTTACAATCTGAACAGCACCGGCGATGATGTGAGTAAACCAGTGCTGTCTATAACTTTTAGAGACGCTGCTACAGATATTCAATGATCCCAGTGTGAATGAACTCAGTGGCACAGCGGGAAGAGATCTTAAAAGTCAGTGGGCAGGAAGAGTCGAATGACAGTATTTTTTCTTTCTCGGTGGGTGGGTGTCAGGCGAACTGTGGAAACGGCAATGATGATTATTGGTGTCACGACTCCAGTGTTTTCCCTGCCTTTGTTCTGGGTTTTCTCAATTTTATCCATGGTGGCTTTCTTATGATTTGACCTCATTGACTCACTTATTCACAGACAACACTGCTGAAAGTATAAAGGTTTCACAAACAGCTACACTGCAAAAAATGTAAAAAATATTTTTTTTCTTTCTTAAAACAAGGGGGAATGCAGTTTCACTTGTTTCAGGTTTTTTTGTGGGAACAAGTACAGTATAAATATGTTGAAGTTGAAAGCAGAATAAGGCAGATCAGTGAATTATGTAACTTTCACTGTGAAAACAAACAATAAATTATCCATTTTTGGCTCTTCATCAATGCCAAACTTAAAAATAATCTTTGTGCTTCTGCAAGCATTTTGATAGCAATGCAGTGATCCAATTTCACTATGATTTCGCTAATATGTGCCATCAGGTCAGATCAGCAAAACCAGCACATGCCAGTCTGGTTTTGAACCAATCATTCAAGAAGCAGCTTAATCCGACATACATCTAAAGTAACTGAACTGCTACTAAGTTGGCCGTATGCACAGGTGTTCAAGTATCTTATCAGTTGTCTGCTCAGTTAGTTTTGTATGCCTCTAGTCATTTGGCTGATAACATTTTAATTGTGAATTGTATCCTGCTGAAAGTTTCACCTGCCTTTGCATCTCTCCGTCCACCTCCAAGTGCTCATATCCGGGCAGAGGCCAGCATCGCTAGTCAGTGTTCCCTGGAGTTGTGCTTTGACTCACCCTTATAAAAAAAGAGGCTGTATTTATTTTGCTTTTCAGTTTTGTTAAACTTATTATTCAGTGATAATGTTCCGCAGGTGAACAGAGAGTCAGCATTTTATTTTGGGTTTCATATTTGTTTCATGCACTGGAACTTTCAGTGAAACTTTGTTTGTCAGTCCGCCTCCCAGTCTGCATTTCTCCATAGATGTCAGCATCACTTGTCGACCTCAGTGAAGGTGTGACTTGACTCACTGTGTAAAAATGTAAAAAATGTAAAGTTTGTGTTGTACAAATTAAGCCTAATTTATGTGTTTTCTATACCAATCTACCTGTAAATTTCAGTCTTTTGAAGGTCTGTATCCATGTTCACTTTGCCTCCTGATGGTCATTGAAACATTTTCAACCTCTGCTACTGGGCTACTTCCATATCAGTTTCTTTTCAAAAAGACTTCCTTCTGACATCTTCAGGCATCCTCCAGTGAGCATCTCAATATTTAAATGTTTGTTTTTCCGCTGCTGAGTTTGATTAAGCCCTTATCAAATATTCGTGACTATTCTGACTACACAGAAACCGAATATAGCAGTATATCAACATCCATTTTTCTTTGTTGGAGCAGATCACATCTGATTGTCATTGACATGGCCAGGTCAGGCATCATGAGTCATTAAAAATTACTCATGTTGTCCTCAGGGTCAGGAGGGGAATAAATACATTGGTCGTTGGTTTTACTTGGTTTTCCCCTTCAGTTTAGTTTAGTTTTAATGCATCAGAGGCTTTGCATACTGTAGGAGAGAGCTAATCTTGCCAATGTTAACAAGGGTGCAGCTGGGTGAAGAGTTAATGTGCACTACAGGGTGGTAAAAGCTTTCTCAGTGGGCGCTGTCATCTCTGAGTCACAGAGGCTGCCTCATTAGTATGCCACATAAGAGACTCAGGAGGGACTTGGCTGGGGAGGGACTCTAAAAGGAATTTGATGTCCATCTTTCTGCATAGTTGATACTTCAGTATGTCACAGGACACAGCACGATTAATCTCATTTTCATCAAGTAAAAAACATCCAGTGCTATGGCAGTAATGCTATGAAGTCTACTCTGAAAGGCTATAAATGTTTGAAAAATACCATTGAATGTACCAGAAACTTTGTTAAATAGAGCACGCTCATCTATCAGACGAGTGTTAGTTACTTCCATGGCTCCCACACATTGACCTCTTGACTTTTAAAAGATAATGTTTAAACGCACAAAATGTCATTTGAAACTTCTGGTTTTCTTTAATTTCCAGTATGTACATATACCTGTTTTCTCCAACACTGGAATCAGAAATTCAAGCTGAGTGTGACAGGCAAATCCTGTTGATCCCTGCTGTTATCAAAAGCAGGCATTGCCTTATTTATACAATATTGTGAATTGATTTACAGATGCCTTCCAGTTGCAAAGATTTTTTTTTTTTACACAGATTTAGCTTTTTTTTTTCTTTTTTTTCTTTTAGCTTTTTCCCCCCACAGCAGATCTGATGATGCTTTAAAGTATAGTGGTACAGGAAACTGAAAACCAAATAACACTGGAAACAAATCCCCATATTCCCTTTGTTGTCTGTTATAAAGTGTATTGCTACTCATGAGTGACATGTCTTGTATCAGTTCAGGTAAATTGTGCAATTTACCTTGACTTTTTCTTTGTTTTTTCTCACAGGGAAAGTTCTTCTGGCAAGTGAAGATTGGCTACACCATTGGCCACAGTGTTTCCCTCATCTCCCTTATTACAGCCATTGTGATCCTGTGCATCTTCAGGTATGTATAAAGCTTCAGGTGTACAGTCCACCCATCTAAATGTTGCAAATGCTGCTCAGAAGAGTCGTACATTCCTCTTTATGGAGAGCTATCTGTTGGAGAGAGGAAAGAAAAACTGTACCTGTGTCATCCCATTTGCACTGTTTTAGAATTCGAATTCATATATAAAATGTGACTGAGTGCTGTTTTCTGACTTCACACAGACAATTCTTTGAAAGGAAAAAAAAACATGGCTCTGTAGGACTCCTGGGAAAAATATCAGTAAGAGCAATTTACCATAAAACATATTGATTCTGTGGAGCCTGCTGAGAGATGTGATGGACGCAGGTTAGCAATTTATACCATTCAAAAACATCAAACAAGTAAACATTTCTCAGTTAGATTTAATATCCTCTGATCAATGCAGCTTGACACAGAAACAGAAAAAGAGGGCTTATATTAAACTATGAGAGAGGAGTGAAAGGATACAAATACTTTCAGAATAAAATGAAATTGTCACTCAAAACTCAAGGGTTTCATGTTGCTCCTCAGCATCTCCGCTCCTTGGCCTTTTGATGGCATGTGACTGCCAGGGCTCGGAGATTATACAGTTGAAGTATAGAGGGATTAAAGAGACAGTGATGCATCTCCCTCCTGACAGCTCAGGGATTGACTGTAAGCTTCTTTAAATACAATTAATTCTAATATCAGTGATAACTGAGATCACAGTTTAGATGAAAGAGTTTTCATCCAAGAGGAATGAGATAATATTTAAGTGCAAATGGCTTGCATAATGGACCTCTTCCAACAAGTGAAAGTCCAATTTATTGTTTGTCATTTGAAAATAACCTCACACATATGATCATGTAAAGGGATCATTTTAAAGGGCCATTTCACACAACACCAAATAAAAAGAAAGAAGGAAAAGAAAAATATATATTTTCCCACTTACCCCTGGTGCAGTCTATCCATCCATGCCTCAAATTCCTACTCGTTCAGGGTGGATAGATGCAGTTTGCCAGTGTTCTTTGGCAGGAAATAAACTCTTTTCCCTTGAGGGCTGTGGATTATGTTGGGTATTCGTCCCCATTTCATTTGGGTGCCAGGAGACAGGGAAGGAAGTGGCAGACTGGAAACTTTGCCAAATCACACAGAAACTACCTGGATGGATAGGTAGCACCAGCGGTAAATGGGAATTTTTTGTATTTTGGGTGAACTGTCACTTTAAGATTCTATAGTGTTCAAGATTTTTTTTAAAAAAAATCTTTAAAACAGAATCAAAATAGAGGGATGGTCCACAATAATATACACATGTATTTTTGTGTATTGTAATTTGTCACCCAGCAATGCAGATTATATGGCTTATATCTTAATCATGTAGCCCCACTGCTCCAAAAAGTCAAACTGAAATTCCTCACATAACATCAGGCCTGCTTAATACACTCATCTATCTCCTTGAATCCATGGCCAATTTAATGCAATGCAGCAAGCATTTTTTCTCTGCGGGGGTGGGGGAGTGGGTGCAGCTCCTCCCACAGATCCTGGAATTTCTCGAAATTTGTGTAATTTTGAAAGGTCTATTTCAGACAGGAAAAGTCAACATTTTAGTCATAGAAAGTCATGGGAAAGTCAGGGAGTTTTACACTTGAGTGTGACCCGTGCCACTAAGGCATGCATTATTGAGTTATTTACAGATGACAGATACTTTTTGTATTTTCCACGAAGACCTGCGCTAGGTGTGAAAGTGTGTCCACCTGAGGGGTTTGTGGGATCCTGTTTGCTTCTCTACATCGTACTGCCACAACGAGCCAGCTCAAGGTCAACGTAACGTATGTTAGGCTGCTCTCTAGAAAGCGTGAAGGTGTGAGATTACGGTAGCCAAGAGTGTGTGGGACCAGATGGAGTGTTATGACAGGGCAGTGGGTGGCTGCGGTTGGGGGGTGTAGTGCCGGGTCACACCTATTACTGAAACAGATCACAGGTGGCTACAGATTGAAAGGACAGCTGACCACCATGTTAATCTCTCACTGATGCTGCCATTGAAGAAAACAGTTCATTCTATACATTAAAAACTGAACTGTCTCATAGGAAGACATGAACATATTATGTATCAAAGTGGAGAACAGTCTCCTCTATACTGAATATTGCAGTCTCTGCTAACACTAATTGACTTTAGCATCTTTGTGATGATAGACCAGTTATGGAAATTAGACCTCATGTTTGCACCCAAAACAGAAAAACACAGTTATACCCTGGTTTATCAACACTTTCATAATTCCCATTCACATATTGACATTTGTGCGCAGTTGTATTGTAAATATAAGACACCAAAATGGCCAGTTCTCACATGCGCACACATGTGGTGTGTACAGTAGTATAAACTGAAGAAACTGTCAAATTTTAATGAAATAAAGTTAGCATTGCCAGTGATCCAACATGGGAATCACACAGCGTAGAACAGCTCAAGGTTAAACGGCTGTGAGAGAATGGTAAAAAGTCCTGCTGGCTGTGAGATAAGGTAAGATGAAACTTAAATGGTTTCTGGGGGAAACTGAGTGATGTGGGTCTGTGCTACATCACAGCTGAATATTTCCCAGCCCTGGGAAAGGCATTGGACGGCAAATGACTTTACAGGAGCCTGTTGCAGCCTTCACTCAGTTGCAGAAATTTGTGCCTGCCTTGCTATATAACCTTTAAATCTTATAAACTCTTTCATTTCAAAATAGTTTGGATTCTACCTCTATCGCTCTTGCTTTAATAACTCGGCAGACACTTTAAATGTATTCATTGTATATCCTCCCACGGCCACAAAAGAAACTAGACAGCTTAATTAAGAGTAAATTCACTCAGTGATTTGCAGTCATTTTTTACCCATTAGCTCCAAAGATGTTAGATAATTAACATGGAGGCCTCTTGATCAAACTTAAATGTGTGTGTGTGTGTGTGTGTGTGTGTGTGCATGTGTGTGTGTGAAATACCGTTTTTGTTTTGGAGGATGTTACAAAATGTGACGGCCGGTAGGCTTAAGAGTATTCAAAAAGGTGAGGGAACACGACAAATTTAAGAGACTCTGTCTCTCTCTCTTCCTGTCTGTGTTTTCCCCAGAGATCGTTCTGCCTCATATTGCTCTCTGTCTATGCAAACTCCCAGCAGCAGTGTTCGTCTGTAATGTGTCATATGATTGTTATTCTTGTACTGGTGTAATGTACAGAGAATGGCTCAGAGGTGTCAATACCCAGGCACAAATTCTGTCTCCAGGTACAGTGTGTGTTTGTATATATGAGAGACATTAACTCCTTTTCCACACCAGGCCTAACAAGGGTCGGGGCGAGCCACACATCTGTTTTTTTATATGACACTTTATTCTATCTTATCATCATCTCTGGAGGCAATAAAATGAGAAAGGAGGGAGATTGTTTTTGTTTTGGGAGAAATGAAGCAGTATGAATAATGACTACGCCCTGCCTCGCCCTGCAGTGGAAAGGTGGCCATTGAATTTTTGTACATGTAGGTGTGTGTCTGTGTGTGTCTGTGTTTGTCCACAGGAGGTAACGGGGTCATGGCTAGTGGGCCAGGTAATGACTCTCGCACTAGTCCGTCCATGCTGATTTCTGCTCTGTGAACCAACGCTCTTAATGATAGCACAGGAAGGCTTAGGACACACTGGGGTCTGTGTGTGTGTGTGTGTGGGTGTGGGTGTGTTTTTTGGGGGCAAACTAGGGATGTAGCCAGGCTTAATGTAAATTTGTGTCATTTGACCGAATCTCTGACACACTGTCGTAGCTCCTGCTCCACAGAAACATATACGGCCTCAGGCTATTAGTATGTATAGGATTCCATACAGTGTTTGATGATCCATGGGTAGTATGGTAATTGGGTTTCAGATGAACTGCAGAGCGCCTGTTTGTAGTGCATTGATTTACCTCAAATAGCACTGTAATGAGAGAAAGCTATACAACACAGATACTTAAGTCACAAGCTTATACTGTTGGAAGTTGCTTGTGTGTGCCTGTATTTGTGTGTACAGCACAGGTATATGCATGCATGAGATTTTGTGTATTTTCCTCTTTTCAGCTGTATATATGGTGTGTGTGCAGTTTGATGGGTGCACGTATCTGTGTGTGTGCGCGTACGTGCATGTATGTGTTTCCTCCAGTCCCATGAGAGGCTGATAGGGCCGAGGATGGCTGGACCTGGGCTCTGGGAGAGTTTAATAGCTTTCATTTCCCAGCCTGCTTGACCTTCTCCATGCCTCACATTTGATATGCATTACACCTAAAGTCTCACACGGTCCGATACATGTGCACCCTCTCCCACCTTTCTCCCATATATCCTCTCTCTGCGCTCCCCTGAGCCCCACAGCCTGCACCCTACCGATACATGGACTAGCCTCAGGCACAGGGGATCAAACCTGGAATTATACTTAGTTGCCATCTCTTCAAAGTACCAGGGACTATGTTTCATTTTGAATTGTCTCACTGTAGTTTTTGTGCTTATTTTCCATTATTATGACACTGTACAGCTTTGCATAGTGAACTTCATAACTTGTGGACATGCTCTCTAAAGTTTCTGCTTTTTGTTACTTAGCTGAATTTCTGTCTCCTCTCTCTCTCACTTCTCACTTTTTCTTGAATAGAAAGTTTACAATTAGGCTGGGTATTGTTGGCTAATTTTTGGTACATGTCCCAATAACATGAATGAACCATGAATTCAGTACTGGTATCATGAATCTTCAGAACTGCTGATCAAAACAGTTCTTATTTCAGTGTCTGTGTTGGATTAAAGCTAAATGCAGTTTAACATGTTTTTTTGTTTGTTTGTTTTTAATAAGGAATTTATGTTGCCATTTTTTCCTGCTGTCAAACATGTTTCAGTGTTTTTGCCTCACATTAACATTAGGCTTCATTAGATTCAAAGTGTTGTCAGACATAGCAGTTATTTTCAGCACAAATATTGCAACTCTTGCTGTTACCATCAATTTTGGTGAAATGCAGTTAGACCTTGGACTGTTTGTGTGACATCATGTCGCTGCTTACTGGGAGCAAACAGATGAAGGCCTAGTGACGCCTGGAGAAGTTTGTTTTTCTGTCTGTGGCAAGTAATTAACTGGAAAGGCAACTGGTAATGACTTCAGTCAGAGAACAGGTGTGGTGATTGGATGAAAGATATATAAGATTAACCATTTAAGCACTGAGCTTTGGTACTGTACATTTTAATATATTTTGCTAGTCTTAAGTATGAGTGTGATTCAGTTGGTACCAAGCTCTAAGTTCACAATGTCATTTACAGAGTACATTTTATTAACCTTCTCTATATGGGGCCCTTTCAAACCCATGGTATAAATGGGAAAATAATTAACCGATTTCAGTTCTATTTTTCAATAAATATTTTATTTTATTTTATTTTGTACAAGTTTTATACAAGTTCCTCAAGATATGTTTTCAGTTAACAGAGGCAATTGGCATTTAATATTGTTTACTGTTGTGCTTTGTCGTCTTCTGTAAGTGTCGGACGTGAGTTAATCGTCTTTAATATCTGAAAAGATCTGCAGTGAATTAGAACAGTTTAAAATTAATCACACATGTTGATTGTGGTTATTTATGGCCCGTGTACACGTGCCGTATTTTACAATGTGGTCATCTACAATTCTAATCATTGTAATCACTTAAATCATCAATGACGCTAAATGAGAAATGTTGCCTTATGAAATATATTATTCTCAGGGCCGTCTAGTTATGAATGATCATGAAAGCTTCCTCAGAGGCAATTGCGGAGGCTACAATCCCTCCCTGCCTCCTTCCCAGTCTCTCTAATTGTGTCACCTTATCAGAGGCCTGGAGAAACAAGACCGCAGATTAGTTTCCATTCAGGGCCAATCTAATCCTTTCAGCTCACTCTCTCATAATGTGTCAGTGCAAGTCAATCAAACAGCTCAGCACAACAGCACTGTTTACTAACCAAATGAATGCCGTTTGATGTCTAATTCACCACAAAAAGATAGCCTCAGTCAAGCTTTATATGACTGTTATTTGAATACTTGCTCACTTTGATTTCTGGGTTTCTCTGAATGGTCTGTTCTTTGATGTTTACTCAGGGCGGATTGTCTCATTGTCACAAATGATGCAGCCTTTTATTATTTTTTTCTCTCTTCATGGTTTGTCTGGATAGTAATTGAATACAATTATCCAATGTCTTGCACTGATGATGCCCACCTCTTACATCAAAACCATGTATAACATGATCTTTATATGCAATATCCTCTGATAGAAACCACAAAGCAGCTAATTTAATTCCCACACAGAGTGGTTTGTGCGTGCGGTTTGGCTCAAATCAATAGCTCTGTGTGTCCTACACATTGGAAAGAGATTCTGGCAGGATGCTAAATCCACTTCTTAATAGAATGCACATATTGGTTAGCTGTTATCACCCACCCGCATCCCATTAGTGCTATATATCTGGCATATACCGCAATGTGAGCACTCAGGAAGTTTAGAGAGACAGACATAGAAAAGATGGGAAAGACTGAGAGGTAATGCATACAGAGTTGAAGTGGCAGTGAATGAGTGGGCGGTGCTACATGGAGGAAGAAACATTTAAAGGTTGGAGAGTTGGGAAAGGACACAGACAGAAAGAATTGCACCGGGAGAAAAAAAAAGCATTTTTTGCTGAGTCACAGTCTTTGCACAGTGTGTGACTAAGGTGTCAAAGCTAATTATTGGAGTAGGTAGCTTTTCGTCCTGCCTAGCCAGTGTGTAACCTTCTGACTTCAAAACAGAGATGAAACTTTCAGCACAGCCCCTGTGGATCTATATGACATCTCCACAGACAAACACAGGACATCGTGGTACTTTCACAGTACCACTCACTGGCTTGTGTGACAGTATGTCTTCATGCTTGTTAACATTGCAAAGTTGCTTATTCTGGCCATTTTACTCTCTGTGAAAGAAGCCAAATATGTAAAGTTGGCATGGCTAACATAACAGACTGATAAACAGATGATAGATATTCAGATTTGGTTCACAGACTTTGCACTAACATAGGAGCAGAGGCTCAGACCCTGACTTCTGAACTTAACCCTCTGGTTTCATTGACTTGTGGAAACGCTTGTCCTTCAGTCAGCATTGCAATTACTGGCATTACTTACTGTTGAAATGTGGGAGGGAGGCTGCAGAGGTTGAGTTTTTTAATAAAGTAAGATGTAGGAAAAGCCAATTGTTTTGGCTTCAGCACCAAATAAAAAAAATCTTGTAGAATCTGGTATATTATGGCAGAAAAGTCAGACACACACATACACAAAAAAACCCAAAACAAAACACAGGAAATGAATCCAGGAGAGTTTGGGACCGGCCCTGATCCCTGTGAATGATGTCCTTTGATGTGATTGGAGGAAGGTGCTAGTTCATTTTTCATCAAACCTTCATGTTCACCATTCATTTGCATAACAAGGAAAACAAATTGGGTCCCTCCACTTTTTAGAGCAGAGTGATTTACCTCCTCTAATGAAAATGTATTAACAGACCCCAGTCCAATAATGCCAGGTAATCCAATTGTAGCACTCCTCAGCTGCCAGGGCCTATTCATCATGCCCGGTTGGCTTGTTGGGTTAAGTTGCAATATAACAGTATAGATGATAAAACTCACTCATTTATGGCTGCATTTGCCAGTGTTCACAGAAGATATAAACATGTTTATATCTTTATAAACATTGCACATTGTGTGCATATACAGACAACACCCCCTCATTCTTTCTGTCACACTGTCTCCCACCTCCTCCTCTGTCCATTGCTCTTTATTTACAGCAGTCAGCGTCTCGCAAAGATGATGTCATAAACCTGGTCATATGGGGCCCAGTGGGGCATATCTTGTATTTATAAACCCTGAAAGCATTCCTCTTAAATCAGAGTGCCACTGTGCCCTACTTCTTTGTCACAGGGAATGAGATCTGTGTCAGTCTCACCCAGTGACCCCGTGCCAACCTCCCCATGTGGCAGCCATGACTGTAACACCACACCCAAGTGAAATGTGAAATAGTCAGATACATAGTGCAAGTGTGAACAAAACAATGGAAACACTGCATGATAAATATTGACTTTGAAGACACTAAGATACAATTTTGAAAATAGCTGCACAGGCCGGTCATTATGTTGAAAGCCTATTAACACTGTCAGCTTGTAAAAAGGTCTGACAATTACAACCTTTATATTTGAGTTTCAGAGCAATAGTGGACAGCTAAGAGATCCACACAGGTTAAGTAATCAGTGCCTGAATCATAGGTCTGCTGACTAAAAAAATATTTAATGTGGCAAGGGGAATAGTCACATAGGTTATGTCAACATATAGTAAACATGGACAAACTACAGCCTAAAAAAATTGCTGCAGAACAGAGACATCTTTTTTCACAGTCTCAGTAAAAATGTACATTGTAGGCTTCATAATGCTGATATTTGCAGCACTGGAGGCTTCCCTTCATTAAAGAATGGTCCAGTATCTCCGTGCATACATTCCAGGGCTTGTATAACAGCATTTGAAAGAGGATTTAAAATATTCTGAAGGAAAAGGGTTACTTTACTCCTTATTAGGTATTTGATATTCATATATT
Source organism: Neoniphon sammara (assembly GCA_900302535.1). NCBI lineage: Eukaryota > Metazoa > Chordata > Actinopteri > Holocentriformes > Holocentridae > Neoniphon > Neoniphon sammara. The sequence continues at coordinate 1,471 of OMKZ01052021.1, read as the reverse complement.
AATAGGTGTTTCCATTACTTTAATAATTTAACTTCAATTTCTTTACCTTTAATATGTCTTATAATGCCCCAGGCATCGATAAAATCTGAGCAGGTAATAATGTATTGGTAGGTACAATACATAACTCTGAGAGAGAGAGAGAGAGAGAGAGAGAGAATGAGTGTGGTTGATCTCTATCTTGATACATTGAAGAGTGGTATCAACCTCTATATTGACCCATCTATGAAACACTTCTAATGGCTGAGTCATTCATAGTGATGATTCACAGTCAGGGAACACACACACACACACACACACACACACACACACTAGTCATTACTGGAGGTCTTTTTAGAATGAAACATTCCTTAAAAAGGGCTAGTGAGAGATAAGACATGTTTGTCTAGTCTTTTTTATTAAAATGTTTATGTTTATGTTTTTTATGTTTTAAAACGCTTTACATACCAAAACATTACATGCCATATATTATCCTACATTGTACATGTATTTTATACCATTTTTCATCAAACACTCCCAATCACAGTGCAGTAGATGGTGCCCTTATGTGGTTTTGCATAGTCAAGACCAATAACTGTAAACAGACACCCCTGTTTGTATACGTGCAAGCCAGCTTTGTGTATCTGTGTTTGTATGTATGATTATAGGTACAAGCATATATGGATAAAAAATTTGAATACATTGATAACAATATTGTGACAATAGTGAATGTTTATTGGTTCTTTTATAAGATATTTACATACAAGATAATTACACATAGTGATTAGAAAATTACATCCCTTTACTGTAATGCAGCTTTTAATTTCAGGAAAAGACAACACTTATGCCATGTCATCATATTGTGATATCAAAACCCCAGACGAGATGTCGTCTCTTATCACGATATCAATGTAATAGCCATATATTGCCCAGCCCTAGAGCACAAGAGTGCTAAGCATGTGTGTGTATCTGTGGGTTTGTGTGTGTGTTGTTTGCCTGGGGGTACTTTATATATGATGCGGTCTTATTAAATCAGGGCTAGAAAAGGAGGAACAGACAGGAGTGATAGAGAAGCACAAAGAAACCAGAAGCGATTAAACCCCTACTCAAACCGGCTTAGCACTGAAAACCTCACAGAAAGCCAGCAATTGTTGCCTCCCTTTAAATCTCACTTCTTTATTCCTCTCTCTCTCTCTCTCCCTCTCTCTCTTTCTATCCCTTACACTCTCTACCCCTCTCTCTCTTTCTCTCTCTCTCAAACAGATTATTTCTTTTCTTTTTCTTTATGTCTGTCCTCTTTTCGGCACGTTAGGCCGCTTAACTTTACAATACACATGTCAGGTCAACCCCCCCATCCCCCTCCCTCCCCCCAGTCCTCGCGTTTCCGGATAAAAAGGCTTCTCGCTGCATAAGGTATTACTGTATCTCAGCCGTCAACCACCTCCAATGTCCTCTTTCGTTCGCTCATTATGCCCTCTTTCTTTCTTTTTATTCT
>OMKZ01052020.1:0-13541 GCA_900302535.1 Neoniphon sammara | reverse complement strand
GAACAAATTTTTGCTTAGAAATCTGACAAAATTGGTCATGAACGTTACCATTTGCTTCACTGAGATGAACATTAATTTGACTGCATATATAAATCATATTATTAAAGGAATACTCCAACATTTTGGGCAAAGTACCCTTTTTCCGACTTACCCAAGTTAGATGGTAGGAGCTATAGTTGCTAACCCTATAGTTGCAACCATCTAACTTCTCTTAAAACGACTCTCGTTTAAAAAAAAAAAAAAAAAGACTTCCTGTCTTTATGCTTAGCTAACAAGAAATGCTACCCATAGGAATCAAACCAGTGAACGTACAGAGGTGAAAATGGTATCAAACATTTTGTCTCAGTCTGGGTAAGTCAGAAAAAGGGTATTTTAACCAAAACATTCCCCAATGGAATGACATCATCATAGTTAAGTCTTTAACTCTAAAATAAGATGGTGTCCTGATGTGTCTTTGTCCACATGCAGTTGAGTGCTGACAAGGGCATTACAGTCTTTCACACATTTGACAACACATGTGAACTGAGTGAAAAGGTTTCCTGTTGATGTCAAAACAAAATGGAGTATCAGCATGGTTGGCAGTCATCTTTAACTAATCGGATTGCTTGGCTAAAAATACCTGCTGTAAAAGGGGAAATACTTTTGCTCCAGAGCTGTTATCATTCTGTTCATTTTGGATAACTGGAGTATTTTGAAGTGGTTTTGAATTGCAGTTAAGAGGAAGGGAAGTGCAGAGATACGCCAAAAGGCAAAGGAAACATGAAAGATAAGAAAAAACAAAAAATAAAGATGAATTAGATACTTACTGGTACCAGGGATGTTTTTGTATTGATTCTAGCTGTAATCAAAAAACACAGAAAGCAACTATGACTCGGTTATCAAAACATAAAATCAAGACATATCTTCCTATTTTTTAGAATAAATTTAATGTACAAAACAATGACAAATATCAATCACAATAATCACAATCGCATATCAGCACAGTCTCTGTTGTCCGACAGAATTAGAGATTCTGTGTAAGTCTAAATTCTATCTAAATATTGTTTAGAATATTTTTGCGGAACAACAGTTGGAAAGTAACAAAGATGTTTCAAGGATGAGCCATCCCCAGGTTGTTCTTCTGAAAATTTCCTGCACCACACTGCAAAAAAATCTTTTTTTTTTACCATATTAAAATAAAAAATCTGACAATGGGATGACATAATCCCACTTGTTTCCAATGCAATTTTCAGGATATTTCAGGATTTTCCCTGGGACCAATTATAAATACATTGAAACAAGGCAGTATAAGGCAGATCAACTCACTAGTATCAAGAAAATGACACTTGATTCAAGAAAATTCTGGAAGTTGATTAGCATTGGAGACAAGTGGGATTATCTCATCCCACCCGCAGATTTTTTACCTTGGTTGAAAAAAAAACAAGATTTTAACTAGATTTACTATTATATCAAGATTTAGATTAGCACTAGATTAGCAAGATTTAGACTGAATGACTTGTTAAATTCAAGTTTTTTGTTTTGTTTTGTTTTGTTTTTTTTGTTGCAGTGCATTAGTTTGAGATATTTAGACCTTAAAGATCATGGGCAAAGCTGGTCTTTAACAGTGACTCCCCGCCCTGCAGTACACATGCTGCTTTAGTACTTTCTTTCATCACATTTCCTGTAGAAGTCCCCCATCCTGCAAAACCCTGCATTAGGACTGCATGCAGTCGCCGCTGCATTAATACTGTACAGTATCTCTTGGGATTGGAGTAACAGAGCAGCTGCAGTGCTGCCAGCATGTAAAAAGTGGGCCTGCTACAAACGCTGTGCATCTGTACAGAAGAAACCAGGAGGCAGCTGCCTGCATTGATAACTCTGCCTTTGTGAACTCAATTAAATGCAGCATTACTAGTCAGCATTAGACACAGAAGGGAGGCAATGATTCAGTTTTGTGAAGATGTGGCACTAAATTATGTGGACAAGCAACAGTCCCATTTCATAAGTTTTTTCGTGAATGTCAGTCAGAATTCCTTGTCTGGACTGTGGATTTATGTTAATCAAGTTGTAGTATATTATTTTTCCCACAAGCTTCACAAGAACTGAACAAAGGTGTGAGCACAAAGGGGTTTTTTTTGTTGTCGTTGTTGTTGTTTTTTTTCAACTTCCACCACCTTTGTCACATAAAATCCTATTGGAAGTGGCTGCTTTGCATTCGCATAGAAACCACTCCCTAAAAATGCTGGACCAAGCACTTTTTAAAGTTGAAAACAGCTAAACTTTTTCAGAAAAAGTGCTATATACGCTTTGTTTTTGTCTAGACATATGAAATATGAAAATACTAAAAAATTATTTGAAAAGTGAAAAAAAAGATGAAAAACACTTTTTATCAACCAGACAAACGGTATGAAGAATGTCAGGGGAGAACAGATACCATGGTCACAATATGGAGATGGAGCAGAAAATGCCGGTAGAGAGACTTAGTTTTTGAGTAGGCGAATAAGCTGAGCTGTATGACATGTCCACTAAAAGACAGCTACTACAACACCGATTCAAAAGAGGCAGTGCTGTGCCAGGTTGGGAGATTAAGTGTTTCATTACAAAGTTTCTGGTGTCTTGCTACCTAGAAATGCCAGTTAACGTTAACTGATAACGTTGCTTTCGGCCTTCAGTGTCCTCCTCCAATGCTAAATCTAGCAACCTCTTTGTCGCCATGTTTAAGTGTTTACAGAAAATATGAACCCTAAAGGTAACCAGTAAAATTAGATGAACCAAGGATAAAATGCATAAGCTATGTCACAAAAAGGCTACGTGAGTTCGCACCCTTTCATTTCCAGGTTGGGAGATTGTTGGTAAGTGTTTCATTACAAAGTTTCTGGTGTCTTGCTACCTAGAAATGCCAGTTAACGTTAACTGATAACGTTGCTTCGGCCTTCAGTGTCCTCCTCCAAAGCTAAATCTAGCAACCTCTTTGTCGCCATGTTTAAGTGTTTACAGAAAATATGAACCCTATAGGTAACCAGTAAAATTAGATGAACCAAGGGTAAAATGTATAAGCTATGTCACATAAAGGCTACGTGAGTTCGCACCCTTTCATTCCCCCAGAAATTACAATGGTGACGCCTGGTTCACCACTGTTCCACGTAATGTGTCACCTTCAGCTCATCTAAGACAGTCAGTTACAGTGGAAAAAAAAATAGGTCATAACTGGAGATTCATGGTTTCAGTCCAAATGCGACAGACCTGCGGCTCTTGCTTGCATAACAGACGATAAACTTTTGAATGGGATTGAAATCTGTCACCTCAAGTGGTGGGGTTACCATGGAGACGACTAGGGAAAAAGACAGGCAGACAGAGAGAGAGAAAGACAGAGACAGACAGGGAGACAGAGACAGTCTGACCTGGTTTCAGGCTCCATTAATCAACAGCTCATCAGACAGATCCACAGCTCTGATTAAATCTGCTCTGTCGTAGCTGAAATGACTGACTGACTAACATCCACACAGAAACTTAACACAGGCTTTCTCTCTCTTTCTTTCCTCAGTCCATATCTCATTGTGCTCTCATCATTTCGCTGCCCCTTGAAAACTATCCTACCCCGCTTGCCTTTAACCTTCTATACGTTCACGATCAAATGCATTCCCACCCCGCACCCCTGCCTCATTCCAGCCTCCATTTACACTCTGAGTGCAGTGGAATTTGCTCTGGCCCTTCATTCAGCCATTGATTTATTCACTCTCTCCCTGCTGTCTCTCTCTCTCTTTCCTTTTCTAAAGCCCCAGTCTGTTTTCAAGCCTCACTTTCAGTGGTCTTTTCAGTGACGGCTGGCATTTAGGGAGCAAGGCCCTCTTCTCTCACTCTTGGTCCCTCCATCCCTCCCTTCATCCTCTTGTCCACCCACTCGTCTGTCCAACTGCACAGCCATTAACGCACGCATTTCATATACAAAGACATTGGGCTGGGCGATACTAACATAATCAAATATCTCAATGTTTTATAATGAATACCTCTATTGATAATGTGTCAATATCTTGGGGATGAGTAGCTTTCAAGATATTTACACACAAGAAATTTTTGAAAATGAATAATGATCATTAGTGATCAGTAATAAGTAATTAATAATGTGGATGTGTGGATATGAACTTTACTGTCAAGGACCATGGTTTAACGTCTCATCAACAGACTGGACTGTATTTGCCCTTCACAAATATGAGTTGCATAAGTGGGTACAGAATAAACTTTGGTAGCTTATTGGTCAAGGCTAAGTTACCCCAATTCACTCCTATTCATACAGAGCTCCCCTAAACCCCAAGGACAATATTTTATTAATCCATGCGCTCGAATTAGTAACTCGAGCAAATTAAACTTTTAATGCTGAATGCGAACTTGTTACTCCCTCGCTGCTGCATTCATGTACTCCTCATCTACTCCAACTTCCCACCGTGACCACTTGTCTAGACTGCAAGCGTCACATCAGCGTCGCACGCGCGAGACAACAGCGTAGAATAGAAAAATCAATTTGTGGCGGGTGATGTTTTATTTTTGGCGGGCCGCCAAAAATAAATGAATGTATGGGAAACACTGCTTTGTGAAACTTTTAAGTTGCTACAGCTGGTCAATTTGATCTTGTGAATACTTGGTTGGCATGTAATTATGGATCAATTAACCCTTGAAAGGAACTATTTTTTTCAATTCACATTCTGCTCCATGGCTCTCTTCAGCTTTGCTGGGACAGGTTGTGATTCACAACTTGGAGGACAGAACCCAAGTCTATTGGAGATCAATGATAGGCAACTTTGAAGTTTAACTGAGTGTTTTTTCTCACTTTTTGAACATGAATTGGGAGAAGTTAGCCTTGACTTCTAAGCTACAAAAGCATATTTTATACACACTTACGCAACCGATACTTGCGATGGACAGATACAATCACAACTGTTGATGAGAAGTCCTTTTAGACAAGGAAAACTTAGCATTAAAGTTATTTCACAATATTACAATGAGCAAAATCCCAAACAATAACTAGTATTATACCCTGAGATCGATATTATAAAATATTGCCAAGACCTTCAAAGACGTACATCCCTCTTTCCCTCCCACAATCTTGATTTTATCTCCATGAATTCCAGATCTTTTGTTTCACTCTCCCTGTGATCTCTTCATCCATTCCTCTCCATCCATGCTGTTTAGCTCCTGTCAGTGCTGACTTCTACAATACCTGCCCTCCCTCAGCTTCTATCGCTCATCTGAGCAGGGATTGGCTGTCAGACTATTAAATTGAGGAGGTTCCTCTGGCTCTATCTTTATCCCTCATCTCTTCACTTATCCTTCCCTTTCCCACTCCCTCAACTTTCCTCTCCTTTATCCTCCCTCCCTCCATGCATACTACCAGTCTCTTGTCAGGGTTGATTTCTATCACATCTTGAAGCGAGTCCGGAGGCTGGGTGTTCTCTCTGCCTAGTTCAGGCACACATGCACAAATGGATTCAGGTGTCAAAATGGCATAACCGCAGCCAAAGCAATTGGGCACGCTGACTGCGTCTGACAGGTTGGTCATCACCTGAGATTTGTTTACATATCCACAACTCCATTGAGGATTCGTGGAACTAAGAGATTTGTATTTATTGGTTTATGTAGTTGGTATTTTCAAAATGGAAAACTTGGACAAAGGAAACCTGTGAACAAAGTTTGTTTCAACAAATCTCTCCCCTTGAATTGAGGCTGTCCTGCCAAGGTTGTGTTTTGAAGCAGACTGTTGTCACAAAAACAGGAGAGGAATAAATTGTGAGGTATGCCGACGTCTGGATTCGTGCTTATTAGGCTGCACAGAAAGCATGAACCAGCCTTTACTCACGTCCTCCCACCATCCCTCCCGCTGTTGTTTAAAGAAAAACATCCGCCCTCAGATATTCTTGCGCCGCTAGATTTCATCAGTTTGAGATGTTCAGTGTATTCTGGGCTTTAATTTGTGATTTGTGAAGTGTTAGTAATTTTCTTTTTTTGGTGTACCCACTCTCCCTCAACCTGCCTCATCTACTTATGCATGTTTTTAGTTATTAGAGGAGCTGAGTCTGTCTCTGCTTTTGAATCTCAGTTGAACATTTTTTTTACTTTATTTTTCTTTTCTCCTGGCTTTAATTGTTTAATGCCTATTCTGTCCATTTTTTTATCCATCCATTTTATTTTGTTGTTCTATTCTCTTTGTGTTTAGCACTTCAAGAAAAGTTCTATAGAATGGAATAAAATCCAATTATTATTATTACTTCTGTTTCAGGTAGTCATTTCCTACTTTTCCCAGAATTCTTTTACACCCACCAGAGAAATACCGTATTGAAATGCCACAATGAGTAATGCCACATTCAGGCAAATCTCGAGAGAGGTCCTTGCTCACTTTGTTCGACCAGTTAGTTGCAGGAAAAAAAATACACCAACAATAACAAAATGGTCCGAAAAGTGCAAGGTACATAGTCATTGTTTTGTTTTGTTTTATTTACACTTTTGTTTTATGGTGTATTTTTCCTTTAACCCAGAGGCCTTGCTCCATCATTTTCTCATCTCCTTACCGTGAGTCTCTTGTCGGGGTTGACTTCTATCATTCCCTTCAGCAGAGCTTGGCAGTCAGGGGGGATGAAGTGGGGCATGTGGAATACGCCGCTCTTCACCTTCTCCAGGAGCTGCCGCAGGTTGTCATGGTCAAAGGGCAAGGCACCCTGGGTAAAGACGGGAGGAAATGGAAAGATTGAGAGAAAGACAGAGGCGGCGGTGGAGGGGAGAGAGACATAGAGGAACGGGAAAGAGAGCGATTGGGAACAAAGAAGGGAGGGACAGGTAAGGTAAAGAATAAGAGACAGAGATAAAACAGAGTATGGACAGGCCTGTTGCCAAAGGGTTGCCATCTCAGTCCATTTGTATATCCATCCGTTGAGCCGTTCAACACTTAATTCCAAGGCAACATAGCTCAAAATTGATTGGGCGGATTGGCACGAAATTTGGTGATGGCATTCATATTCCCAAGAGGACAAACCCTGTCAACTTTGGTGACCTCATGACCTTTCCTCTAGTGTCACCCTCAGGCCAAAATGTAGAAACCCCATTCTGCCACTACTTGCATTCCCTTGACATTTACTAAGCCAGCAGGACAACAGCAATGGCCAGTGCTCTTTTTTTTCTTCTTCTTTTTGGCTGGACCGCAACAGTGGGGCCAGCCCTACACACGCGAACATTTGTCCCTCACTGACTTACTGATGAAGTTAGAACATTGGTCAACCACATGTTGAAGTTTCCCTATTGTCCATTGCTTTTTCAAAATGGTTGGGCTTGAGGGGGCATTTACAAATAACCATTTAAACACGGTTGACATGGGTGAATATCGATTATTCTTAAATGCTTGTCTTAAAGAATCTATTACATATTTTGTTGCATCTACATTAATCTTAGATATTCAAACGGATTTTACAATTTCTGCATGGCTATTTGCGAAGCTATACTTACATTTATGGGTTTCTTTCCCACACCAGCAGCCATACCATATTTCCTCAAATAGTGGCCGCTCAACGGCAGAGGATATTTATTTGAGAGAGGCCTTTATTTCTAATTCCCTGTTTGATAATTACATTTACATTGCAATTACATTTGATAAGTACATTTGCTCATCTTTTAGTATGAAGCCTACTCGTTTTCTGATCAGCTTCCCCTTTCTGGACCGACTGTGAGAGGGGGGAAGTGCTGACACTCAGTGCACTTATTTTCCCCCTCTCCCGGTCATTTTTTTATTCCCCTCTCCTGTTATTTTTCTTTATCCTTGCCCATTGACTGCAGCCCACTGGTGAAAGCCCACTGGACATTCCTGTATACATGGCTTTGAGTAAATGTTTTCCAAAAGGGGAATGAGAGCATATGAGCAAGAGAGCATCTGTGTAGAAATGTATGGACAGAGGTGAAAATTGAGAAGAAAAAAAATAATGCAGGGAGATAAGAGCTGAGACTAAAGGCTGGGAAAATAGGAGAAGAAAAGAGTAGCATGGGTGGCAGGGAATGAAAGAATGAGTGGAATGTGGAGAAAAGGAAATAGAAAAGGAATATAGAGATTGAAAATGAAAATCTTATTACCACAAGAAGAGCGAAGAGGATGACTCCACAGCTCCAAACATCTGCCCTGCGACCATCATACTTCTCTCCCTGAAACACAAGAACAGGGTAATGTTAGACATGTTCAAACACACAAACATAAATACATGCGCATGCTGAGAGGCCAGCAACTTACCCTTATGACTTCTGGACAGGCGTAATGTGGAGATCTATAAAGAAAGGAAGGTGATTACATAGCGAAACATATATGGCAACACATCTAAAGACAGAAGCTTGTGCATGTATGTGTCTGATTCCTGTAAAAAGATTTTATAACCCAAATGTACAAAAAACACCTGCTCTGTAAATGCTACAGTCCCTTACTAATTTTACCCTTTAAATCCTATTCAGCTATGAAGGAGAGACAGTTTAAGAAAAAGGTTAGGGCTAAACTGAGTCATCACTTGCGTAAAAGAAGAGTAACTGAATATTGGGAAGATGTTCCTAACGTCTAGTTCTAGTACACTCAGTGTATATCATCCTCTTTTAGACTAATCGCTGAGATCCTAAAATCAATCAAATATCAAGTATTAAATGTCACCAGAAAGACACATTTCTCATCTTTCATCTGAGGCCAACTGGCACATTTAAAGAACAATAGGAGCACCTCTATCTATGATGAAATAAGGTGGTGAAAATGCCTTGATTTGCACACCTCATGCATTTATCAGGTACAAATGAATTAGGAAGCATTTAAAGATCATATTTTTATTTCATTTAGAGAAACAATCACAGTAATTTTAATGTCTAAATAGCTGACTGTTACCTGTGAATCATATGAAATCACACTGTGATACAATCAAACTTTAAGCCTTAAGAGATGAAACAAATCACAGCAGGTTTGTGGTTAATCAAAGCCTTAACTGGTTACAATCAGTACTCACCCACAACTGGTTTCCAGCAGGCTGTCCCCCACTTGTAAAGAGGCCATGCCAAAGTCCGCTATCCTGATGTTATTCTTCTCATCCAGGAGAAGATTCTCTGGCTTCAGGTCTCTGTGACTGGATACCCACAAACACAGACACTGAGTGTACAGACGTCTTCTTTCCAGACCACAAACAGCAGAAACAGCTATGCTTTATGGCAGATGCTCTCAAACTTTTTGTTTCAGGACCCCTTAAAATGCTGCAATCTGTCGTCACAGGCTGAATATGCAGAGTTCACCCATAGAATGATTTCCCCTGTTTATGTTGTTTCAGTTGATAACTAGAAACAACATGAATCCTCAATGACACCTCATGGCTCTGTACCTAAACAGAGACTTTAAGTAAAAACTATAGGAGTTATCCCAATCACAAACGAAAGTTTAGAGTAAAAGTCACGGTGTCACCAAAGTCAAAAGGCTTTTTCCACTTGGGGTTATGAATGTGCAAGGCAAATTTGAAAAGATTTATATCGAAGGTAATCAAGGTATGGCTCTATCAGCCAGGTTTTGTTATGGCGAACGCAAAAGCAAATCCATAATATCCCTGATCTTTTTTTTTGCGATATAATGATCAGAGGTCTGTAGACTTAGAAATGTTAATTATTTCACAAGAAAAAAAGAAAAAATTAAAGAAAAAAAAAATCAAGGCTTTAAGGTATAAATTTGCACACTGGGTGGACTTCCATAGTTTGCATTAACATTTATACTGATGGTTGGATCTACGGTTTATGGAATCACAAAGTTTTTGAGCAGAGGGTAGCTTTCTTTAGCTGTTAGTTGTGCTGCAGAACTGGTTCAAAGAGTGTATTAGTTCTCAAAAAAATAAAAATAAAATCGTATTTTTGGTTTTATCTCAATTGGGAGACCAAAATATGGAGGGGTTAGTAATCCCTTAGATAATATCTGGTATTTTCTCAATCTCTCCTGTGGTTCACTGAACTTTTCTGTGCTCATTGCAAAAAACAAACCGCATATGTCATTTCCCAACTAAGGAATATTTGCAAATGCTATTTACCTAGGTTTGATTTATAAAATAAGGCAGCTTTGTGTACAGGTACATCCCCAGGGAAGTTTTTCTTTATCTGGTGTCAAGGTCTAAAGCAGTATCAGAGTATCTAGTCTTGTGTCTTATATCAATCAATTAAGCTTGCACCTTATCTAGCAAACATTTTGTCATCTAAGTTGCGGTAACGCGAAGTGACGCGAAGACGATCTTTGTTTTTTTTGTCAGTTGCGTCCTTACTTATAACAACAGTCAATTTTGCATAATGCACCTTTAACAGCATGATTTTTTTTTTCTGTAAATAAACTCATTCCTAAAAAATCAGTCATACATTATCAAAGCAGAGATTAAGAACAACTTAAAGAGGCAAATAAAGGTAATATGTGAGCCAAAGGAGTTCCCCTGGCCTCTGACAGACCATATGGAGTGACTGTGGCAGAAGTCGAGGGCGGAGATGATTTGTCTGAAGAACTTCCTGGCTTCTTTGGGTGTCAACCTGCCCTTCTTCACCAGGTAGTCGAACAGCTCGCCGCCCGACACGTGCTCCAACACCAGGTACCTGCGAGACAGAAGGATGAGCGGTTAGAAAAGGTCACAAGGACTCAGTCCCGACTCTCGACAGAAAGGCGAGGGAGAAGACAGGGAAATTCAGAGAGGCAGGAGGAGAGAGGAAGCAAGGAGGGGAAGAGGAATTTGGAGAGGATAAAGGAGGGAATGGATGGAGAAAGGGCGGAAAGAGAGAGAACAGAGAAGGTATGCAAAGAAAGAAATCCCTCACAAACAGGAACTCGTGACACCCCCCACATACAGATCATATCATCAAAATGCATACTTTCACACATAGCCTTCCATATCTCTGTCATTTTTTGAATCTTAGTTTTGTCTTGCAGAACTTTTTATTTCGCTCACACGGACGCGAGGTTGTTTTTGTTCTGGCAGTAATCCGGAGGCAGAAAAAGGATGATAAGAGGCTGAGGAGAGGAGAAAGATAAAGAGATACTCACAGGTATTTGTTATTCTCATAGACATCATGCAGCTTCAGAACGTGAGGGTGCTCTATTAGTTTAAGAATAGCTATTTCTCTCTCCACCTGGAGAGAGAGAGGGAGACGGAGAGAGAGAAAGAGAGACAGAGAGAGAGAGAGAGTAGGAGGGAGGTTGAAAGTGATACAGATTGTCATGTAGGGAGCAGTAGGTAAATGTAATGTAAGGGAGAGAGAGGGTGGAGGTAGAGAAAGAAGCAGGTGCAAAGAGAAAGGAAAGAATATAATATAAATGTAAAAAAAGAAAAAAGAGAAAGAAAGAAAGAAAAAGGGAGAGAGAGAAAAGACAGGATGAGAAGAAAGTTAGTGAAATATAAAATTAGGAGAGCTGTCCTTATCAGAACATAGGAGGAACTGTGCTCAGAGTAAAGCTGAAATTTCAATGAAATTTTAATTGTGACCTTGGGATTAGTAAGGCTAAAAAAACAAGCCACACAGTAACGCTTTGTTTTGAGCGGCTTGGGAGCAGTACAGAGCGGGCGCTTTATGGACAGGAGAGGAGAGGGAACCTCATTGTCCTGCCAAAGTATAAGAATTACAAATGTGCATTCACACAAACGGAAAGACCGAAAACAACTCCAGAGGCAATTAATTTTCTGACCAGACACACAGCAGCCACTGCTGACCATGGTCACCTAGTTTGCTCCATTTGTGGGTGAGGAAAAATTGGCTGCAGCTGAACTTTTGGGTCACAGCATCTGTCAGCAGCCTAAAACTGCAACCCCATTTATAGAAGCCAGAAAATCTCTGTCTCTGCTGTATAAAAAGTGACTTGATTCAGCATCCCAAAACCCTAACAGGCCAGGGATTATCTCACAGAGTTCTGACATTTAAAAGACAAAACATTAGCTAACAACCTCACAGTAGCACCCACTAACTGTGCACCTTTCTATCGTGTAAAACTCTCTAAAACAGTGTGAGGAAGCATAGATTTATTTTAGTATGCAGCCAGCTTTCTTTGTCTGTACCAGTAAGCATTTTAGTGGTTTAAGACAAGTGGATTTTAATGGTCATGCATTTATTTCTCAGCAATAACAGCAAAATATGTCAAGACAAGAAAACATTAAAACGTTATGACAGTTTCAGTCAAAAGAATTTTAATGTTGGCATTGATCTGGAGTCTCCTTGGTAGTTGTTTTTCCCTCATTTTCCAGATGTGTCCTTCCCCTCTGTTTATATCTACAGGCACTACGTAAGCTAGCCATCAGCTAGCTCAAATTGGCTAACAAGTAGTAGAGAAAATATGTTGTTGCTAACAGCTGGGGCACAGAGTAAGGCAATAGCCAAGATAATGCACATGAGCAACATAGGAAAATGGGTCATATTGTCATACAGGTAAGTTGACACATTGCCAATAACTCAAAACCCCCAAAAATCGACCTGTAATATGTGTGACTTCCTGTTCTGAGGGCCTTTTTACACATGATTGAGGTCACATGTGAGTTTTCTTCTTTTCACCCCAAAAAAAATGTCACCACACAAAACTTTGTTTGCTACAGTATGGATGTTCAAAGTTCTATTTTGTTTAGAAGAGAGGGAATAGTAAGATGTGTTAGCGTTAATGCTGGGCCTTTAGCTGACATTACCCACATGTCAATATGGGGAAAGTTATCTCAGTAATTTCAAATAGACTTTTTCTGAATTCTTTTTAAATGTGTAATCAGCTACTGTGCTTCTGATAATACAAATAATGCAAATTAATGCAAAATTGCTTATTGTATAGAGTTCATGGCAGCAGACATATCACTCTTATCAGAGTCTGACTATCCAGTTCACTAATGAATAAATAGGGCGGGGCGACAAGGCCCAAAAATCATATCTCGCATTTTTTGGCCAAATGGAAACACGATATATCTCAATATTTTCTGTGAAGTGGGACAGATCAGTTTCAAGGCAAAACACTCGCCTCAGACAGCGGTTCCCCGATTTCTCAACTGCCATGTAAACGGAACGCCGATTTCGGAAATCAGTTTATGCTTGCTGGATTTCTCCTGGAGTAACCCGATTTCTCGGCCATGTAAACCATTCCCCGATTTCCAACCGGCTGTTAAGAGTGCGCATGTGTAAAAGTACGGAGCAGATAAGGAAACTGCCCACGACAGTAAAAACTTTATGTTCTACATGCTCCTTGAAGAATTGAACAATTTTAAGTCAGCGTTATCTGAGATGAAAACGAGGTTTTCTCCGAGTTTAGCGACGCTCCCGGAAACCCCTGTTTGCATCGGGGCTAACGCCAACTGACTTGTATCCTCTGCCCAGTGACGAGCGCTCAACATCCGGCGGCGAGTAGCTGCTGCCGCCCAATAAAATGCAGTGACAGGCTGGAGGAGCTTGCAGTATGGGGGAGAAACCCGATTACTGAGGAGTGCATGTAAACCTGATTTTCAGTAATCCTCCTACGAAAGCATAACCCGTTTTTTCTCAGTAATCGGGTGACCTGTGTGCATGTAAATGTACTCCATATTTCT
>OMKZ01052019.1:0-18345 GCA_900302535.1 Neoniphon sammara | reverse complement strand
GAAAATTGGAAAAAAAAAAAAAAAAAGATCATGGAGTGACATTTGCCTGTAATTATTTAGGCATGAATGCATTAAAAATAATAATAAATACCATGGCTAATATTGATTTAACTGTCTAGTACACATGCAAACAAAGCAAACTTTTTTTATACCACAAGTTTGATTAGAAGCTTTACTTTGGAAAGCTATTCAAGCTATTCTCAGATCTGGGCTAAATGAAAAAATAAAAAAATAATAAAAAAATAAAATAAAATAAAAAAATTAAAACATTCCACACTACTACCGCTATTTTCACTCTCAACCCCAAACAACAAACAAGTCACAATGTCTTATATGCAAAACTTATTCAGACAGAACTTCATTACTTGGCATTAAATTGCACAAGTCAGTCATTATTCTGTTCAGCTAGAATTGTGTAGGAATTTGACATAAAATATTTTAATGGATGAAATATATATTTAAATAAATAAACACAATTTAAATTAAATAAAATAGTCTCATATTACATGACAAAACAAAAACAGATATATATATACAACATACAAAAAAGAACACAAAATGGGATTTTTTTAAAAATTAGAAATACAAAGTGACAGTGTAACTGCAGTGACAGCACAGTCTTCACATGCAGGCAGTTCATGGTGGACTTTCACTTTAAATGGAGGAGTGAACTGTTTCAGCAGCCTGGAAAACAGTGTTATGGGAATAAGCAATGTGGCATCAAGGTGAAACAGCCTTATCAGCTCCAACAGCTTTTTATATATACATCTCTTCCATCATTTTTCTCTCCAGTATTCAAACATTGTGTCTTATCCAGTCCAGATTACACTTTATAAAGCTGCCCATAAAACTGACCTCACTTTCTACTGAGGATTAGTGGTGTAAGGATCATTTATCAGTTTTAAACCTTGTCTGTCAGCTAAGACTTGTGTTCATTCATGACTGTTTGATTGCTTGTCTGAGTTTGGATGTTTTATTACACAGATTTTTGGTCGACATGGCCAGCTTGAAGTGGACTCTGGGTCTTCTGGCTCTGATTGTGGGCTCCTCTGGGGCTGAAGAGAAGAAGGTGAGTCAAATCAAAATCAGTTCAAAAGTTATTATTTATATGACATCTTTCATACATTGGTGTTTAAAAACAGGGTTATAAACATTTAGGGTCATGATAAAGGCTAATAAAAGAAACTGACATTATGATGGGAGCTGCGAGTAGCTTCTGTCTGCCTCTCTTTTCGACATCTCCTCCTTTGTGATTGGTGTAGATTTAATGAGGGAGATCAATAAGGGAAAACCGTACATAAGTGTGCTTTCTTTTAAATAATCTCCAGTGACTTAATATTTTGGAGACCAGCTGAGGCTGCGAGGCCAAGCGCTGCATCCCAAGCTGTTTTGGTTGGTTTTGGTTGTAAAGAAGGTTAATAGGCCAGTGCTACATCACCTGAGGCATTTATTTGGCTCTTATGGAATAAGCAGATCGGATAAATACATTCATGCCAGCCTGATAAGAAATTGCCAAGCCAATAAAATGAATTTAAAATAGATTCTGAAGCCAGTGTAGATATGTTAGAATTGGTGTGACATGGTCTGTCCTCCTCGTCTTGCTCAAAACTGAATAAGCTGAAGGCCACTAACAATTCCTTGAGAAAGTCCAGAAAAAATTCCCTCTGTTCAGTACAAAGCTGTGTTCATGCATGTATTTTTTCTTATTAAAGCACCCAAGTACGCAGTTTGCTCTTTCCTTTCTCATCTCCGTTTCCTTTTTTGTTCTCTATTATTATTATTTGAGTTCAGGCTTTAGCAAATGATTAATAATGCAAGCAGTTACTAATTTTATGTTGCAACAATCTGACATGTATGAGCTTAACTTCTTTGTCAAATTAGACAATGACCGATAAGTACTTATGTAATTGAACTCCTCTCCTCATTTATTCCAGGTTATTAAATCTGTCTCTGAAAAGATTGAGGAAGCCAACAGGCATCTTGGTGAGACGCTTTACACTTGTTGCATTAAAAAATCATTTAAAGGTTAACATAATATAAAGAAATAGTTGTAAAATTGTCTGGAAGAAAACCAGTAGTTCACACAGGTGGACAAGCTCACACACACTTTGTGATGTGCTTGTTCTTTATTGTTTTTATCTTGCAAAACTGACCTGGCTGGACTTGGGTTACGGGATGTGTCACGGATTTCTGTGTTTGTTTTACATCTTTTAAAGCAGCAGGTTTTCCCGCTGGGCTCTATGTGGAGGATGACATAGTCTACAGCTCTGAGGACGAGAGGAATGCGGACCCCTGCACCACCCGCGACTGCAAGTGGGAACAATCCAGTGATGGCCTGGTTTACGTGCCCTACATCATCGCAAACCACTACAGTGAGTTATTTTAGACTGAAGACTGAGAGCGATCTCATTTAGTTGTACTGTGCAGGGACGACTCAGCAGCTGTTAGACACCGACTGGCAGCGAGGCCCATAAGTAGCCCATAATTTCAGCCAGTGATTGGATCAGTGACAGATTTAAAGCAGTTAGTCAAACACGATTGTCAATCAGCATAGGAGATGAAATCTGGAAGAGGACAATTAATTTGTGGAGTTTGCAGTGAGGGGAGGTCTGTCTTGTTGAATAGCAGCTAATTTCTGATTAGTGACTGTCTGACTCTCTCTTTCTGACTGTCTGATTTGAATTTGGCTACTGATGCCCACATCTTGTGCTATAAAAGAAACAGTTGAAATTAAGAAAAATTGACAGTTAGTTGTCTGAATACACAAGTAAATAATTCTGAATTCGATTATATTTACGGCTAGCCATGTTTCATGGCAACAGGCTTCAACCATGTGCCACGCTGTCCCAAGAGTCTGCAGGTTTTCACTCCAACCTCATGCTAGAGCAGCTGATCAGAAGACCTTCAACCAGAGAGGAAGGAATTAATCAGTGTGTTTGGAAGGAAAACCTGCACACTGATTGGTTGAGATGACACAAGGTCGAGAAGCATCAAGTGCTTGATCTGTTGTGTATAAGTAAATGATACCCTCCTCCTGTGTTCATTTCATAATGAGTGTGTAATAACTGACCCTTGCATTTCCAGCTTCTCGAGAGCGGGCCGTCATTGAACGTGGCCTGCAGTCCTTCAGTAGTGTTTCCTGCATCCGCTTTGTGCCTCGCATGACGGAAAAAGACTACATCCACATCCAGTCTCTGGACGGGTAACGGCTTGTCTCATGTCTTAATCACTCAAATTATAAATATGATATCCTCCACTTGCCATAGTCTGTCTGCACTTAATGGTCCCAGTGAGAGTCATATTTCTACACAGTTGCTCCCCTTAGTTCAATAGCTAAATGAAACTACAACCTGTGGACAGGTAAAATTATGCCTCTGTGGTATTTTAAATGGTTTTAGATAAAATCCAGGCACTGAATGCACTTTCAAATGATTATCATTGTACATCACTTCAGTATACAACCTTGAAAATCCATAGTAGCTCCAAGTCAAAATAATAGATATCCATTTTGTGAAAATGATTACTTGTTAGAGGGAACAAGTTACTAAGTAACAAGTTACAGTAATCAGATGACTTTTTAATTTTTTTATTAGTTGTTTTTGAAAATGTTATGGTACTTGCATGCATTGGTGTTGAATATACAGGTTTGTGACTTGTTGGTTATCTTATGATGCTGATGCGGATGTTTTTGGTGCTGGATGGAAGAACATGTAACATTTTTGAGTTGATAGTGCACTCAGTAAGGGTTTTTGTCTCAACAGCAGGGACGACATCGCCCAAATGCATGTTAAAAATGCACACTTAAAAGTGGGTAACTTAAAAGTACTCTAATGAGAACTTGAAGAGAATTATAATTAGTTTTAATTTTAGGCTATTAAAGGGATAGTTCACCCATTTTGAAAAATTTGATGCTATTTTACTGACCCCTTAAGTGGCACATAGAGCAGTGGTGATGCTATCCTCCACTCAGTATTCTTGCTGTGCTGAAAACTGCCTCAACAGCCTCAGCACTTACTATTAACCTGCCATTTAACGTCTCCCAGGTGCTACTCCTATGTGGGTCGGCAATTCAACGAGCAGGCGCTCTCTCTGAGCCGCCAAGGCTGCGTCTACCACGATGTGGTCCAACACGAGCTGCTGCACGCCCTGGGCTTCAAACATGAGCAGTGCCGCTCAGACCGAGACCAGTACATCCGCATCCTGCTGGAGAATGTTATACCTGGTGGGTGTCCATATGACCCTAAACACACTCACACTGATGTATACACATAAATGTATATTCACATAAATTCACATATATATACACACACACACACACACACACACACACGCACAAATACAGGTAATACATGCAGTGTGGTGGACGTGCTGCAGGATCTTGCTTCCACTTAAAGCAAAATTTAACTTGGTGGAGTGTTTAGTTAGTTAGTTTAGTCACCTGGATGTGATCTGAGTCCACATGGTGGTGAAATATCCTCATTAGTTGCTCTGTGCTCCCCTGGGCTGCTAATCCAGAATACTGGATTTGTATCTCTCCATTCTCTTCCACAGCACAGCAGAACAGGTCCCAAAATAACACTTTCAGCACATAAATGAATGAATATAAAAAACAAGTTGTAGAAATGAAACGGCCTTTTTCTTGTTATTTTCCTATTTGAAATGGAAAGTAGAAAGATGCGTTTGCAGGAAACGTCCTGCAGAGTAACCTTGCACCAGGAAGAAATGGCCTGATAGCACTTTCACAATCAACTGTAATTACATGGAAAAAAAATAAAAAATGGGTCCTGTGACTTGTATCTGTCAAAACTAATTTAATGCCTGCATTTCATCTCAGGTTGGGAGTACGCCTTTGACAAGATTAACACTCTGAATCTGGGAACCCCCTATGACTACAACTCTGTCATGCACTACAGCAAGTAGGTAGAACACTGAGATACCACCATGCAAACTGGCTTTTGCTAAGTGTACATTTTAAAGATTTTTTTTTTATTTATGCTGCTTGGTAACTAATGCCGTAGCATACTCCTATTTATCAATAAATGCAAAAAAATCTAACTTTTTATTTTACTTCTTAGAAAGCTGCATGTTTTAGTCACCTCATGGAGAAATAATAGTGAAAATTACAACCAACATTAGCATTACAGACTATTGAACACCTTCTCACCCCACTCCCGCCCCTCCCATCATACACAGAAAAACCTGCAACTTCTTACAAGTCCCAAATGGACAGCGTGGTTGCATCCTGATTGTTGGAATTTATTCATTTTTGAATGGATCATGATCACAACCAAAACATTTTTGAACAGCCCCTACCTGCATCATGTCCCATCCAAACTGGGATTATACAATTTACCGATACAAGACACCATCAAAATGCTGTCTTTCTGTGACTTTAATTTGGGGAAATAAGTAAATGGGGAAATAATAATAAGATGGGGCTGGGGCGCTCTTATTTACTGCAGCCCCACATTGTGATCAGTCCTGACCAGTTCAGCTTTAAAAAAAGAACGTCCTCCCATGTATGTTACACAACAGCATTTATGAGTCAGAATCAAACCCACAGCATTACAAATATACAACGTGCACCTTAGCTTCCCAAACAACCAGGCTGCTTCTTACAGAGCATAATTTGTTTGAATGCAGGTTCGCTTTCTCCAAGAACAACCAGCCCACCATGGTGGCCATCCCTGACCCCAATGTTGAGTTTGGCAAAGCCCTCCAGATGAGCCAGAATGACATCACCAGGGTCAACAGGCTCTACAACTGTAGATAAACCAGACTGGTAAACACACACATGTAGACACACCCACACATGCACCGCTTTACTTAAACTGCATAGAGGGGATAATTATGGATGTCTATTGTAGTCATAATAGACTATAATACACCTGCCTGCTTACACACACATACACACACACACATGCATCACATGAGTCTCTGCTCGATTCTAATTTGAGTTTTCTTTTTCAGACAGAGGGACATAACAGTCAGTACATCACTGGGCCTCCACATCAAGATGCTGCACTGAAATGCATTTTGATTGGTGGTTGACAGCTTCAATAAAATTTCAAGACCAAATGTGTTTTAATGGTCCGCTTTTTATCTCACGGTTCATTTTCTGTTTGTGATATACATTTTATTCCCACAGGAGCATTTTTTTTTTTTGCAAAACTCATTTGATTCTATTGAAGCTATTACATTTTATTCTCACTGATTTGCTTCTGATTTGTACTTCAGCATATTATAGGTCACAGGTACCGTGATTTATCCTGTTTTAATTTTCAAACTGTTACTTTGAGTTTATTCTCCAAATTTGGACCTCATTCTCCAAATAATGACTTTAATCTCAAAAATATCATGGCCCTATTACTCTTATGCAGAGTCATATTTTGTTTCATAAGAAAAACACATTTTATGAGATGACAAAGAGATCTATTTTAGATGAATATTTATTGAATATTGAATTTAGAATACAGTGAGAAAACAAAATGGGAAAAGTCCCACCACTTTAGACCAAACAAGAAAATACTTCACAAAAAGCAGTTCCTGTCTTCTTACTGAACAGTTCTTTGATTAGGAAGAAAAAAAACAAACTTGGAATCACAGTTTAACAGTTAAAGACACCTGCCATGAAACTGAAATTTCTGCATTTACCTGACAGAATGAAGAATTAATTGCATAGCTACATTAAATCATTTATTACGGCATGGTGATACGATGTTGAGACCACACCACTCACTGTACTGCATTTAATACATCTCCCTTCACCAGGTGAATATTAGTCAGGTCAACTTCAATCCAGCCAAGCTGATTGGCTGGCATGTTCAGCACCTGTACAGGACGTTGACGCGTTCGATGTCATGGATGCTCATCTGCTTGGCCGTGCCAAAGATGACATTGGGGTCAGGTACAGCCACTAATGTGGGGCTGCTTCCGTCCTTGGAGAAAGCCAGTCTGGAAAGAGCAAGGATACAAACATAGTCACTCGCAAGGAGCAAGGAGTGATGTTGCCTAAAAGAGACCAAAAACATCTGTGGTCCTGTTCATATTAACATCCGCCTCTGGTGAGCTGATGACAAGTGGACGGCTGAGACAGATCGTTATCATGCCAAATGCCAAAATCTCAACTGAAATGAGCCCTTAGTCACCGCTTCTGATAAGATTTCTGCCACTGCTGTCCCAATATTCCCCACCGATCCTAGTCTTTATCTCTGGCCCATTCATGATGCAGTTGTACCCAACTGCTCTATTTTTTTGGAATTTCACTCCAACACTTAGCTCTGTCAAATGCTTTTTCCTTTCACAAAATAACTACTGACAAACCTTCGATGTGGTCAAGGACACATCAGGATGCATGAGTGTTCACACCACAAATGCTATGAGGCCCGGTGCCTTCCTGACCACCTTTGAAGGTGGTTTGACTGATTAGATCACAATGCATCTCCAAGACGCCCTGAACCCTGAACACACCTGTACTTAGGGCTGTGTTGGCTTGTAGCAGCTCTAAACCTCAAGGATGAATAATCTTAAATTATATGTGGCTACCTATGTCACTTTTGTGTTGGAGTTTGGACAAATTTACATGAAATATGATACAAATATCACATACTGTTTGCAACTAGCAGTGACTACTTTTGCTATTCCCAACTGACAGTGAAGCTGGTGGGAGATGGGAAACTGTGTACAACTAAAAGTCACTGATGAATATGTGGTGTTCCCCTGACACAGTTCCAAAAATAAGCCTTGCCACTTCATTTACATTGCAGTAAACATCTTTCATCTTTAAAAACACATGAATCTACGAGCCATATTACAAAAACCACAAACAGTTTTATCACTAAGAGGTCACTCTTTTACTTTGGATAGTTGCCTACTGTCACTCAACATCAGGTATGCTGTGTTGGCATGGAGCCCAGTGATGCACTGGAAATAAGGCAGTGTGGGCAAATGTCACAAGAGCCCTCTGACTATGGGCTACGCATAATGTATTATTATTTTGATCTAGAAAAAGGGCAGTAAACGTAAAAGAAATTTTAGATAATTTTTTGTTGTCTATTTATCTATTTCTGTTGATTTTATTATTTGTATTCAAAAGAGCTTACAGTATTTCTGAGCCAACAACATTTTAGAGCCTACTTATGCCCTTATTTGTACTTTTTAAAAAATAATGTTTTTACCCATAATCCTCCTCATGTTTATGCAATGAACATAACATCCTCAGGAACGAAAAGTGATGGAGACATAAATATAAAAATCTGTAGTAAATACTCAGGTTAAATCAACCAAAAGTTTCAGTAGGTGCTCTTAGTATCAGATGTAATCAACAGGGTTGCGGAGAAAAAATCTAGGGGGGATAAATCGATGATTTTGGTGTCTGCTCCCATCACAATAACACATCCACACATGTTCAGCAGCACTATGTGACACCTAAGGATTTTTTTTTCTATAATGAGTGAAGCATGTCTAGTCCATAGATGGATGACATAAGGCAAGAGACAAACAAACTACAGTGTGGAAAGAAAACTTAAAATGATGGTGAATGTCAGAATTTTAGCTTTTCTACCATAGCACGCAGCGTAAGTCTCTCTGAATAAGACTATCAGCGCCATTCCTAAAATGCATATGACAACTGTAAATGAATAAAATATGGAGATGATTTAGTAGATTTTCTCAGCTGTACTGACCTGCTGTAGTGCATGACAGAGCCGTAGTCATAGGGAGTCCCTTGGTTGTGAGTGTTGATTTTCCTAAAGTTGTGTTCTTGACCTAAAGGACACAGAGTTAGCATACTGTTCAAACCCTCATCTTTCAGTAAAATCATATTGCAGTAAAATAATACACAATTCTGTTGTGCTAATTAATCACAAAAATCAAATGAATAATTAAAATCTCTCACAAAATGAGATCTGAAACAAATTAGGGAATCATTTGAAAATTACAGTTTGATTGTACTTTATATTATCATCAGCTCAGTGCAATGGGTATAAATTTGGCATGTGATTTTGTATTTGTTAGTAGATACTGTTAAAATGATTTATTCTGAATATTGTGATATTGAGACCATATTACCCAGCATTAGACATGTATCTGTTTTTTTCTCTTTCTTTTTGAATGTTTCTATGTCAGTGTATCCTTGTCCTTGCCTATGTTTGTATCCATATTGATGTCTTTCAGTGTGTCTGCATTTGTTGCTGTAGCCTACCACGGCGGACGTTCTTCAGCAGGACTCGGATGTGCTGGTCCCTGTCAGACCGAGCCTGTTCATGGTTGAAGCCGAGGGCGTGGAGCAGCTCGTGTTGGATGATTCCATGGTGGACGCAGCCAGGACGGCTCAGAGACACCGTCTGGCCGTTGCCCTGGCGCCCCAGGTAGGAGTAGCATCTGCAGAGATATCAGATAATACAGTATACTTAATTAGCATTTATAGGCTGCAAGGATGCCTGTAGTGATTTGAGGTATAATGCTGTAACCAAAAGGTCACTGAATCCCACAACATCTTGAGGGTGTCCATATCAGCCACACACCTTGTGTTCTAGAGCAAACGATTAACATGTAAAGATATCGCAGTTGTAGTGCTAGTAGTGATAGCTTTGGCACTAGCAATACAAGCAGTAGAGCAGTAGTAGTATTACTAGCAGCCTAGTAGTAGTAGAAGTAATAACAGTAATAGTATTATCAGCATTAGTAGCAGAGGAAGTAGCAGTATCACTATTAGGAGTAGTGGCAGTAGTTGTAATAAGGCTAGTATTAGTAGTAGTAATAGCAGTAGTAATAGGAACATTAGCATTAGTAATAGTTGCAGTACTAGTAATAGTAGTGGCAGGTGCATTAGTAGTTGTAGTAGCAATAGTACTAGTAGAAAGCATTATGGGAGCAGCAGTAGTAGTCTTTGTTGTATGGTTGCAGTAGTAGCAGCAGTGTCATTAGTAGCAGTAGCCTAGCTATAGCAACAGGTAGGCATTTCTCTTTAGTGCATACGCAGTGAGACACAAGTCCTTTACCCTTCTGGTGTTAAAGGTGCACTATGCAAAATTGCCAAGGGCCAACTGAAGTCAGGATCCTTTAGACTCAACTGACATAAAAAAAAGAAAGTAGAATAAACATGTAACTTGATGGTTGAGTCTACCTGGTTCTCTGACTGACTCACTGATGATATTTATGTGATATTCTATAATTTTGTTTGGTCAAACAATTTTGCACAGTGGACCTTTAATGCCCACTGAGCTACACTGGGAAATGAAACTGTGAACCAAGGCAGTGCCATGATCTGCCTATTGGACTACAGGAAACTATGGATCTGAGATGTGCATGCACTAAGTATGAGTGTTGACATACCCTTGAAGAGACTGGAAGTGGATGAAGTCCCTCTCGTTGGTACGGGGGACAAAGCGGATGCAGGTGAAGCGGGTGAAGGTGTAAATTGCTTTGCCGATGACATCCCGGTCCCTGGGGGCTAGAGGTAAAACATCAGGGGGAAAGGGACCAAAAGAGAGAGAGAGAAAAAAAAGGGGACGCCCTGGTGGGTCACCATGTACTTATAAGCACAGTGGCACAGGTTTGTTTTGGTAAGTTCTTGAAGCAAAGCTCACCACTGTCTAGGGACCCAGAAAGAGGATAGCATGATGCTTACAGAACTGGTTAGCGATGACATAGGGAATGTAGACCTTGCCATCTCTACTCTTCGGCCACATGCAGCCAGTCTGGACGCAGGGGTTGGCATTCCTGTGACGACGCACGGCGATATCACCTTCCATCAGAAGACTGCTTCGGCCCCGCACTGCAGACAGTATAAAAGAGGTCATGGAAATGAGAATGAGGCCTACTAAAAATCCTATTACACTTAGAAAATGTACCGTGGTCAGGATGGTATGAAGTTGAAGCATTTGACCACCAAACGGTGTCCATCAGCTACTGCCTAACCTGACAAAGTGTCCTTGAGCAAGATATGGATCCCTCTACCTGCACACTCGTTGTAAGTTGTTCTATATAACAGCATCAACTAAAATACCTAAAATGCACATTCACATGGGCATTTTTATATTTCAAGTGTTTATATACTGATTAGTTCTTTTAGGGACCAAACTGTAGTGGTGCCAGATTGGCAGAGATTGATATATAAGGCAACACAAGTTCCAGAAAGCTCAGACAATCACACCAAAATACTCAAACCATCAAACGTCAGCAATCTCCTTGGAAAGTCCAGCCCAATTTACACTTGCTGTTGGGAAAAGACAAAATGGACGAACCAGTTTATTTAAAGATTGGAGTGAAATTGAATTTTCATATTTCAGTCTAAGTTTTATATACACATATGGCCAAAAATTACAAATTAATAAAGAAATCAGGGAACTGCCTTTCCAGGGGCTTTAAGTTAATATACTTTTCTGTGATCGACAACTCACTTGACACTCTTGAGTGGTCCTGACATGTTGAACCCCATCCATCTGGTACAACAATCACATTAAAATGGACCCTAAATTGGGGGCTCTGATGGATCATCATGTAGAACACGCCCCACAACTACTGAACCCAGCACCCTGGATTCAATTCTGGCCCGATCCCCCTGCTGCATGTCATCCCCTATCTCTGTTCTGTCTTTCCTGTCTCACTCTACTGTACCTATATGATAAAACAGAAATGCTCTGACCAGTAATGCTGTGGCTCAGACATGATCTGAGCCACGGCTGGGTTTGTTATAGGCCTTACCCATATGACTGTTGGCTCTCTCCAGCAGCTCCGATACCGTCAGATCTCCTTCCCGATTTCGTGCTCTTGGTCTCTGAACAACCTGAAATGAGGAGAATGACATTACTGCTGCATTACTGAACAACCTGAGAAGGACAAGTTGGCTTTATGGCATCTGATAAAAATGTTTTGCATGAAAGATATTTAAAATGCAGGCTTGTGATCACCTTGATGCAAGGCTGACGCTAGTGTGCCACGATTCGTACTTAAAATCCACAGACTGGCTGGGATAATCTATGCTAACCCTTCCTTTAACAACTGTGTTCAAAGTGCCTTTGATCAAGGTCTTGAGTTTGGGATTGAGATTATGGTCATACTTGGCAGCTTCCTCTCCTTGACACCCACTTTCCAAGATTGATGCTCTAAATACGAACGTGTTCTTACTTAGCTATTTCTGCTTGAAGGCGTTTCAATATGCTGCTGTGCCAACAGAGGAAAGACAATGAGACAAACAGCCTGCCTAAAGTCCCATGTACCCTGGAGGGTGGAGGAAATTGTACCTACCTTTGCCTCGGTCCAGCCTGAGACCACAAGCAGGACCAGAAGACCCAGCATGCATTTCACCATGGTCATGTTCCCGAATTACCTGCAGGCTGAAAGACACAACCAGTCAGAGCAAAACATGCAGCAGTTTCAAAATCACTTTTAGTTGTATCAGCAGAAGACAGGATTAGCTGCGTACCTTTACCTCTTAAGATATGAAGTGATCTTCTGTTGAGGCATGGACTGTCCTCTTTTATAGTGAAACCTGCAGAGATCCACCTTGTACAGACAGCACGCAGGTCATCATTGTCATTATTTACCTTGTAATGCCCCAATTAATATGTGTGTAATTAAGTGGAGTTTCACTGTAAATACAGAGGAACTGTTTTATTTGTTCTGTTTCCTTGTTTCCTTGTCCTTGTATGTCCTTGCTCTTTCCCAGGTGAGCTCAGAGTGGTTGTCTGGTGACTGAAAGGTTGCCAAATCAATCCCTGGGCTTTAGAGGTGTCCTTGACCATCATTGTGTGGGTGCCCTCAGCAAAATGAGCCTGATTTACTGAAAGAACAATGATGGCCTTGTGCAGAGAGTTGGCCCTGACAGTGGAAGAGTACCAGGTCCTTTATGCTTGGAACAATAATCTAGATACAAGGAATTATTCTATTATCTCAAGATAATAATGCTTGTTTTCTTGTTATAATGGGTTAATTATCTTATCTGGGGAAAACAAATGGCCAATTTCTAAGATAATTAAGTCATGATGATGAGAAAATGAGCTTTTGTTTTCTTGAGATCATGACTTAATTATTACGACTTAATTACAAAATAATTAATTCATGATCATGATCTTGAGATTGTTAGTTTCTGTATTTATCTAGGCTACTCTTTGTGATTTAGATGTTATTGAAGATTTGATATTGGTTTCCATGTTTAAAAAAAAACAAGTGAAAAAACTCTGATGTATTTTGGTTATGTGAAGAAAATATGTTGAAATGGCTCTTGAAAAGGCAAGGAGGAGGTTTTTGCGTTGGCAAGATTTTTAGAAAAACTTGGGAAAAAAAGACAAAATAGTCTGTATCACATTCACTAGTCTCCGAATTTTTCTTATTCTGGATGAGTTGATACTGGATCCATTTATGTATTGTTGAAGAGAAATTGAAGGACGAGACATCAATCAGCAGCCTTAGCAGGACTTAATTGCAGACAAGTAAACAGTACAACTGTACAGCAAGAGTCCTCTTGATTACTCACATCCAAACCTTTTTACACCCTGTCGACATCCAACCTGCAGTAGTTCATGTTTCCCTAATGTAACAGCCTATGTAGCAAACACTAGTCTTAATATTGATAAGGAGCCAATTTGTATCTGTTTGCAGTTCATGACCTATTGGACTCCATTTCCTCCTACTGTGTGAAACAACTCCTTCTATAAACATGTTTGAACACCCTGGTGACTATCCTTCTATAAACATGTTTGAACATCCTGGTGAATATCCTTCTATGAACATGTTTGAACATCCTGAAGAATGTCCTTCTGTAAACATGTTTGAACCATGGTTTTATATCTATGGTTTGAACATCCTGGATACATGATGATTTCTCAAATGTTTGGCTGTAAACACCATCATCAGTCTTTCTCCAATTCTCTTCAACAATATGTGTGTGTGTAGTATCTCTTTTCGAAATAACATTTATAATATATTATTCTTCTACATATATATAATTATTCCACATAGCCCCCCCTCATTCAATGAAATCGTGGATGGAGGCATGCTTAGTCAACATTAAACCAAAATGAAAATGAGATTGTGGATAAACCTGAAAAACTAGCCGTAACCAAATCCAACACGTTACACATGATCACATAATCATGAAACAGATCATTAATGTTGTGACAGCAAACCCAAACTATTGCTTAAGATGCAACACATTGATATTGATAATACTTATCAGAAAATTCACTTCATATCAATGCCTACACACAATGCACAAGTTCACAGCATATAAGAGCAAAAAACCTGTCGGCTTGAAAACTCTTTTATGGCCCCTTCTGCTGGCGACCATCCTCTATTTCCCATAACTGAGGATACGTCATGAACTGTCAATCTTATAGACAATAAATTAGCTGATACACTGCATCATCAGTACGTGTGTAAACAAAGCATATATTCTTTAACTGTAACTACTAAGTAAAGAGTATAACTGAAACAGGAATGAATAATGGACCCAAGTGTCTGTGATAAAAAGTAGTACTAATAACTCCAATAGTATATTGTGATAACCGGCTAAGAGATTATGTGAGAAGTGATAACAATAATCAATGCACTGGCAATCATAAATTGTAATATGTATGTATGTAGTAGAGTGATGAGTAGTTTTCCACTGCATCTCTCTGCACCCTCCTTGTTGCGCTCTGTCTCGAGCAGCCACGTTTTGGTTTATGTGTCCTCATGATTCAGGCTCAGTTCTCCTGTTGAAACAGCTCCACCTTCCTCTGCCTCCTCTAAATTTATTTTGATCCTCTGGGTCATCTGAGTCATCTAGGTAGGCAGGGATAGGGAAAAGGTCTAGATTTCCATTTTCCTTTTGAGCAAAGTGGACCTGAATCATTTGCTCGGGTGTCAGCATACTCACCACCTGAGCCATTTGGAGTCCTGTCATGACATTGATCTGTTTGTCCATCATCATCCAACATTGCTTCCTCAGCATGGATACGCTGCAACATGCCAATAAGAAAATTACAATTAGAACTATTAGTGCACTGACTGCTGCTTTGATTAACAGTGCTCCCCATTTTCCCAAAACTTGGTCCAACCAATCCCACGACAAGGTATTCCTACCAGCATTCTCCTTTAGCTCCAGCCTCAATCTCTGGAGTTTACTCATAGCCACTGAAAATGTTCCATCAGGTGCAGTGTTATTTGGAATAAATGTGCAAAAATGTTTTCCAAACATTTGGCATTCTCTGCCTTTATCTGCCAAAATCCAGTCTAATGCTTGTCTATTCTGCCATGCCATTCTACGTGTTTCATGCAGCTGTTTGCCTAATGCTTTAAGCGGCTCATTCATGTAATTGATAAATCTCTGCTGATTATTTAAGCAATATCACACGAGAAGGAGTGCTGTTATACTGTATATCAGCATGGCTGTGATTTGGTCGTAGGTAATCCAAAGATAATCACATCCGTGCTCAGGGGCAGGCCATCGGGAAGTTTGGGAGGACTCCTGAATGGCCGGTCCATTCCAGGCCAAACCTGCCGGTGGTCAGAAAGTTTAATCATATGGCACGCGGCCATACGGCCTGCCAGGGCCAGCCGGGCAGCTCCAAGTGGAATGCTGCCCGTCAGACTGGGACAATCTTATACTTCCAATATTAAGGGGGGATACGAGCGGCCCCTTCCAATTTGGACTGATCCTCGTTTTTATTGAAATGTGATTGGCTCAGTCCTTACACTGTGAAGTTCGCATTATAAGAAGTAAGAAAGAAAGAAGAGGAGGCTAAATTAGCAAAAGTGATAAAAAGAAAGAAGCCGGAAAAAGAAATGGGTGGAGCTGAAAAGTCAAGGGCTAAGAAGAGGAAAATGTTGGTGAAGGATGCAGCCAAATGTGTAAAATTAACGGAACTTTTCTGTGGTGGAGGGGCCAAAGTGGCCCCTGTCAGCCACACTAAATTACGTTTGGAGAGTGAAACCGGCTGAGTGAAATCGGAAAGTACAAAAAATCAAATTGTCTGCTATCGATGTATCCATGAACCCTGTGGACAACATAAGAATTATCAATGCCAGGTTAGCATGAGCTAAAAAATACTGTAACGCTAATGTTAGCTAGCTAAGTTAACGTTACTCAAGTCTTTGCTCACAGTGTTTCGCTAAGTAAGGCAATACTGGTGAAGTTAGGGTTAAGTTGAAAGTTAAACATTTAAACTAACGATTAAATTTCAAACTGAATAAATTAGTCTTTTACTTGATGGTAAGTATTCTTGTTTCTTTCGGTATTATTGGGCTGTTCCACTGACAGCTTTACGAACTTGCGGCGACGAGCAGAGAGCCACAAGCACGGTAGTGATGTGCGGATCGATACTGAAATATCGATACCTCCGATACCAGATCTTGCTCTATAATCGATTCTCAAATCAAAATATCGATACTTTCGATACTTAAGTCATTTGAGGTAATCTATATTATTAACAGGAACGCAGTAGAAAGTAACTAAACTATTGAGATCTTGTCTAAATGACGCGGTCGGTGGGAACTACTTTTTCTTCCGCCTGGGTAAGTGCGTAATGCGTAAGTGCAGCGGCACGCTGCTCAGTCAGTCAGTCACTCAATAGTTTTATTTTACTTCTTTTCTTTTTTTCTTTAGTGTTTGAAACACCATTTTCACATATTTTGTATGATTGTGTCCTCTGTTTGGTTTTTCTGTTGTTGTATTAGCTCGGCTATATTGTAAATGAGGCTGCTACCTCAATATACTTCAGAGTTTAAAATAAATAAATAAATAAATTACTCTCTTGTATTCTTTATGAAGCTATGATTTGAAATACACTACTTTATTTATTTATTTATTTTTACCGGGCACATTAGGTGTGTTTGCACAAAGTATCGGTATGGGATCGGTATCGCCGATACCAGACTGAATTTTACTCAGTATTGGATCGGAAAGAAAATCGGTGGTATCGAACATCACTAAAGCACGGGTTGTTGTCATGGTTGCCACAAACGCCTCCGTGTTCATGTGGCAGAAGCGGGAGCCAGCTACGCACGTGTAAAACAAAAGTCACATTGCGCATGTCCGCTAGGCTCGGGAAGAAAGGCCCCATGTTGCCATATGCGCTGGGTTAGCAAATTCCATTCAAATGAATGGCGGCCATACTTGCATCCCCCATCTAGTTATTTTATATATCTATGGTTGCCAGAGTATGACAGTTTTGTGAGAGCAGAAAGCCCTCTTTTGTCTAGTAAACACAACACACAGAAAGGAAGACAGGTGGCAAGCTTGCTAAACTTGTCAGAGATGCCTTTAGTGTGATCAGACCTCCTCTCTTACCCAGCATGACATCATTTCATGAAATAAACTTTTCATCTGAGGGAGTTTATATGTTCTTAAAAATGTCGGGGATTGTGCTTTGGTCAGTTTACACAACTACTGTAGATCTTCAAATTTATAAGTCCCAAGTAAGTCAGCGGGGGCTTACACATTGTTGCACATATACCATAATAATTCTGTATTGCCCACAGGTGTCTTCATTAAATATATATATATATAAAAGTTTTCTGTCAGTCAAATTTATTTCAAAAATTGGTTCAAAATATTAATTCAACAAGTACTGACAAAAAGTTCCAAACAAGTCTACCCAGCCTATGTGTTGCGTCTTTCTGTTTGTCTGTGTCACGTTCATGCTATGTGTTTTATAACCACAACTTATTTAGTGAGGAGGCATCTACCTACTCGAGGTGCTTGCTTGCCTTCGCACAGTAAATGAAATTGTACATCCAGAAGTGGTTGCAAACTCTGCTTTCTAGCAACTTTTGTTGAGCATCTTCTCCAAAACACCTTGGCTTGTTTACTTCCTCGCTGATGAGAGAAACTATGCTGCATTCACGGGAAACAGGCCCTTAATTCATTTTACATATATGAGAAGAGCTATATGTTGATAGTCTACTATCTTCAGTATTACTATGTCTTGTATTGAGTTTGAGGTCCTGCCATGTAAAGCACAGCCAAAGTACCAATAATCTATTTATCCAGACTGCTGTGCAGAGTGTTCCCATCTCCTGCCATGTATGTATTTTTGGATCTATATGTGCTGTACTGGTCCAACATGCTGGAAAGACAGCAGCTGTTGGTGGAAAAATCAGTAGCAAGCCTTTAAACACACATGAACAGCCAAATCAGATAATGAAGCACAACAGTGTGTGTCTATATGCACAGCAAGGGAGAGATTCGGCATCTAAAACAGCACAGTGTACACACCAGTTGCAATCAATTAATCAGTCAATCAATCAATCTATCTATCTATCTATCTATCTATCTATCTATCTATCTATCTATCTATCTATCTATCTATCTATCTATCTATCTATCCTCTCAAGTAAAACACTCATTAAATTTGGCCTATC
>OMKZ01052017.1:0-19677 GCA_900302535.1 Neoniphon sammara | reverse complement strand
CCTCTCTTCACGAGCCCCATCACAAATGGGGCAAGACTCTCTGAGGATCCAATCAACAGCCGCTGGGCCCAGCTTTTCCCTGGTACATTACGCTTAGGCCAAGCGCCATACTCTCCTCCTGTTTGGAGTTTGATCAATGTGTAAACAATGCTTGAACAGTTTTGTGGTATTGGTTATGTTGATATCATGCTGGTCTCTGTTCTCCAGGTGCAGCTGTGGACCCAGTAGCCTCCAGCACCATGAGGGCCTCCGCAACTTACTCAACATACACTCCTGTTAGGTAACCAGCAATACCTCTTTTATGAAAACACTGCTATGACAGCTTTCATCTGTGGCTGATTTGCAGTGATGCTACAAAATGCGTTTGTGTGTGTGTGTGTCTTAGTGAGCAGGCCCGTAACCTGCGGTCCATGCAGAAGTCGGTGGAGGTGGACGGCCAGAGGCTGCAGGGGCTGATCGACGGCAACAAGAGGTGGCTGGAAATGCGCAGGAAAGACACCAGCATGTATCCTGCTCATGAGATATAACATGCACTCACACACACACACATACACGTACAGGTATTAGTATTGTGTTGCACCTTAATGTGCACAGTCCCTCGCTCAATTGTTCCAGTGAAAATTTTCTCTATAACCTGCTTCCTCATCTTTATGCACATTGTTACTGAATCATTTTATTACACTGTTGTTATGCGTACAGTGTTGTGGCTGTCATCATCTTTAACGCCGCTTCCTCAGACCTCTGTTCACTCGCTACCGGGCTCCGTCCACCGTGAACGGACTGGTCCAGCTGGCCCTGGACGACAACAACCAGATCAAAGTCTACCATTACTGAGCCTGGGCCGGGCGACTGGGTCACGCTGCACCGTCACTGCGAGAGGGCTTCGGAACGTGAAACGAAGGTGTGGCTGCATGAGGCTAGTTCAGAATAATTATGTCACTGAAAACACTATGATTTCTCCTGCCATGAACCCCACCCGTCTCGCATTCCAAGCACAAACAATAAAAAGTAGTGCTGTTTTGTTGCAGAGGTCAGTTTCATTTTACAGCAGGTCACTGTTGTCTTCATGCTGGGCAGCGGTGCTTTGAATTCTTTGCTTCGTTGTCATTTTAGCATGTCCGAAAACACAATTTTAAGTAGGGGGATACTGTTGCAGTGAGATGAGAGCCATTATCACTTGTGTGTTTTCATCCCCATGTTCTCTCATCCACTCCTCCATAGATGTGGCGCTGCTGAGCACACGCACCTCCTAGTTGTCACTTGATCTTTTTCTACCAGTCAGTCCACCTGAACAGGTGTGCCAGGTTACACACACAAAGCAGTTTACCTCTGTGAAAGAGAGTAAATAAGGGGAGTTACATGAGAACTGCTTGATGGAAATGCGCCAAAATAACCACTATTGTAAAAGTCAGCGATGAAAAGGCATCATTTCACAATCAAATCTAAACTCTGAAGTTCCCAGAGAGAAAAATACTCCTGCTCTGTTAGATATTTGTGAATATATGTTTGTGTC
Source organism: Neoniphon sammara (assembly GCA_900302535.1). Classification (NCBI taxonomy): domain Eukaryota; kingdom Metazoa; phylum Chordata; class Actinopteri; order Holocentriformes; family Holocentridae; genus Neoniphon; species Neoniphon sammara. The sequence continues at coordinate 18,164 of OMKZ01052017.1, read as the reverse complement.
AAAAATTAACTGTATTTTTGTATGGAATATTTTAATAAATATGATTTTTATATATTCCTATACTTCCTGTGTCATGAACCAATGATCTATTTAAGCTAGTGCAGTGTTACGTGCAGACTGTTTGTGTGTGTGTGTGCGTGCGTGTGTGTGTGTGTGTACACATACACTGACTATCACATTTTGATTAGCCCTGTAAGTTCATCTCCCTACTAGCAGACAAGCAGCAATGCAGGCCCAGATGAGCTGGCTGGCTGGAGTTATAGTATTATCAAAAAAATGTCTCATTTGGACTATGAAACATTTGTTTTAAAAGCCCAAGATTTACAAAACTTTAAGGAAAATCATCTTCGGTCAGTCTCATTTTAGAACAACTACTATAATGACTCTACTATTAGGGTGTCCTGAAATCCTGAAAGTTAAAATGTCCTCAATTATTTTATCTGAACTCTGTGTTTTAACTGAATACAAATTCAGCTTTGGAGATCTTTAAAAAGTTGCTTCCAAAATCAGCCCAGTATTGCAAACTCACTGTATGGTTGAGTTTCCATTTATATGTTTTTGCCTATTGCCAGATTAGTCTTATTTAATTAGCTTGCACTGAAGTCTTATATTTACACAAGACTAGAAAAGACCTGGGTGACATGTCTTGAATGCACCCATTTGAAGACCTTTTAAACACATTTTCAATTCTAGATTCTCATAAAGCTCCATCTTAGGATATATTGTAGTTAACCTGATTAAAGTAGCCACCTGTTAAAGGTGCATTATGTAGTTTTGATAGATTTTTTTGTTGTTTGAGATTTTGAGAATTGTTTACATTTGCAGAGCCTGCTAATATGAAATTGTTTGAATGACATATCTCAGTTTACCATTAATTCAAATAAAAATCATTTTGAAGCTGTAATTCAAACAAGTCTAGAAGATGCTTCTTTGAATAGAAAATATATTTGTAAACACAATTTTTGGCCCAGCAATTGTAAACAACAGTAAAACGATTAACTTTTCGGTGTCCCAGGGATCCAGTTTTTCCGTGAGCTCATTTTAAAGTAAAGTATATTTTCATATACCATGGAATTTTCCGACAAATGAGTTGAAAATGTATCTCCCAAAACTACATACTGCACCTTTAAAGCTAAAAAACTGCAGCTTTCCATTGTGTATAGTACAGTGAATGACTTTTATAAAATGTCAGACTGACAGGATATGAAAACAAGACCTTTATTCAGTAACCGTGCCTTTGCATTGTTTTTGACATTTTAATTTTTTTCCATACCATACAGTGCAAAAAATACTTTCTCAGTCAGACTCTAAGGAAGTTAAGAATACAATCATCATCATCAATATTCTCCAATGAGGAGGATGGGCAGCTTTTGGAGCTGACCAATCAGAATACAGTATCAGACTAACATGATTAGAACATTGAAGGCCACTGACAGACTGAACAGGAATAATATTCTCACACACAGTTTGAACACACACACACCTGTACAAATACTTGCATACACACAGCGTATAAACATACAGCATACAAACAGCATAATTTCAAAATGCATTGTTGACTTGTAGATAAAATGTAATGCAGACAGTATAAAATAAGTTAATTCGGACCATATTTTTTTTTAGCAAGAGTGTACATTGTTATCTTCCTTTTCAGCAATAAGTAAACATCAATTACAACAGTTATATCGACGGTGGCAGCGAGACGACAAAAAAACTTCAGCATCAGTCAAGTTCGACCCAACTCTGGATTGGCACGTCAAGTGTCCATACAGGCGGAGGGAGGGACGGACGGAGGGAGGGACTGATGCTCCTCCCTAAGTTGTGATTGGCTGCGAGAGACTGAGACGAGCCCATGTCACAGCCCTGCAGACGGGCTACTGGCTGTTTTTTCTTTTTATAACAAGAAAAAGCAAGAAAGAGACGGAGAAAGTGAGGCAATAAGGCAGAGACGAAGAGCAGAGCTCCTCTTAGTGGGTCAGACAGATCTAGAAAACGTAGATCTTGTCTCTCTGGACGGTGTCGAGGTCATCGTCCATGGTCAGGAGTACCTGAGTGGAAACAGCAGGGGTGACAGGTTAGTACACACGGAGAGCTAAGTCATCTCCTGCTTGTAAATCCCCATTCACAAGAACAGATTTTTGTCACTAAACCAAATCTACACATCAATTTTGCATCATTGCTTGCTTGTCATGAGGTAAGACCTGTTGAATATTTACTGTATTTGGTTTCAGAAGTGTTACCAGGTACGTAGTCGAGGGTAAACCCACTTAAACTCAATTTATCGATGTTTTTATCTAAGAGTCTACACTCCTTTGTAGCCTGACATAAATTTAAATGACCTAAATTTATAGCACTGTATAGATCACAGTAAGTAGTATCAAAATGATGTAGGCTACATGGCGATAGGACATTTTACAGGAGCGAAAAGCATAAATTAATACTTAAATGAATGCTTTTTATTGGTTTTCATTTGTCTTATGGGCAGAAACTGGAAGTAAGTTTGCCCACCTTTTTATTTAGCACATCATAACTGCTTTTAACTAAGAAATCTTACAGGCATTAAGAGAAACTAGTAGTGTAGCTCCAAAGTTAACTGTGTCCTGCAAATACCTGGGTGATCCGTGTCTATAACTGTTAACATTCAGAGGACTTTGCTCAAATCCTCCATCCGTACACTCGCCACAGAGCACATCAGAGGAGGGATTAGCAGAGCAAAGGGAAGATCTATAGATTGACATTTATCTCTGCAAATCCTGAGATAAATGTAGATCTACAGATCAACTTCAGCGTGAATGTGTGCTAAGGGAACTTGAACACACACACACACACAAACAATGTCCATACCAGGAAGGATCCAAACATGGCGATGGAGGAGAGGAAGTGCCAAATGTCGTGGTCGTCAAAGAAGGAGAGCAGGATACAGTCCCTGTTGTGCTCACGAGACTCCGCTGGAGTTTTCTGCAATAGATAACACACACACACACACACACACACTTCAGGTCCATGTGAGGTTTGGGTGTGGTGTTATCTGAGGTGATTGTGCTATCTGGTATAATGTTCAGACAGTAAACTGATGCCATGTTTTGTGTGTATATGAGCAGTGTGACTGAATGTGAATGATGAAGATGGACATGTCACTGGCTCTCTTGCTTGTGTTTTCCTTCTCGGCTAATGCAAAATTCTTCTCACAAGCCAGAATGAGGGAAGGCTGGAGGGCTGATGCGCAAAGCCCTTAGATTCCAGCTGTTTGTGTGTGTATTTGTGTGAGAAAGTGTGTGTGTATGCATGTAACTGACCTGCCAGGTGCTGAGGCCCTGGAAGAAGAAAAAAAGCGCGAAGCCCCACACCACGGCTGTGAAGAGAATACACACCAATGCCAGACACTGGATTCGCTCGCCGCTCCGCAGCTACACAACACACACACACACACACACAGACACACACACATAATAAATGAGCTTTTAATGTACAGACTGCTCTATCACCATTTCATTAATTTATGTATAAATGAATGTTCTATGATATTAAAAAAAATGAATTTCTGATAAAATAGGCTGGAATTCTTTGGTTTGCCACAAATACACACACACACACACACACACACACACAATTTGCACCTACCTTCATAATGATGTAGAAGGCAAAGTAGAGGAGCAGGTTACAGATGGCGATGGCCAACAGGTAGGAGGCAAAGTCATTAGGTCTCTCTATAAGCCCATAGGCAGCCCTGTGGAAAGTGAACAGAATATGGAGGAGAAAAAAAACAGATGTGAGCATGACTGTTGACACTGTGTGTATTCAGCTCCATACACTAAACAAGTGTATACTCCTTCCCACTCCTTTTCAAATTTGTTAAGAAAAGAGAAAAAAAAGGAGAAAGGGATCTTTGTTTTGTACTGTCAAATTGTTTCTTTTCTTGCATATTTTTAAATAAATTACAATCAATCAATCAATCAATGTTGTGGAGGCGGAGCCTTGTGAGTACTTACAGAGACCAGTTGACGATGTTCCCCATCACGAGCAGAACCATGCGGTCCTGACAGACACACAGAGAAACGTGACTTACACACAGGTAGGTTATGCAGATTTTCTCACAGTGATGAGATAATTCATCATAATGATAGTAGCTAGAGGTGTTCTGTGAGCACATCAATGCCAACAGCAGTGAACATCAAAAAGCTGGATCTGTGCTGGATCTCAGTTTCTGAATAAACTAATGAGACTCTGTGATAATTCCATGTAACCCCAGGTTAACGCGTGGCTCCAATCCAATCCATTTTCTGCCTGCTGGTACTCACAATGTACATGGGTCCGCTGCATTGTCTAATGCAGTCTGTGTAGACGATGTACACCATCCTGCGCAGGATCCCCGAGTCTGAGACACAAATACACACAAACACGAACATGAACACGAACACAAACTGGCTACATGTAAAACACTGGACTGTAAACTGGCATCAAACTTAACAAGAAAACACCACATTGGCATTGAATCCATAACAATACATCACTATTAACTTATTGACGCTCAATCCTACAGGGAATTCTACTATATGCAATGTTTAAAACCTTATATTCTGTGTTTCAAAGTTACGTTGTTGGCTCATATTGTACTGAGAATTAATGGATTACTTTTCAGCAAGGGGCTGCTGTAAAACTGCTGACACAGCTGCTAATACAGCTGTAAGGATCGTCTGCAGTTTTTGGTTAAATTTCACATTTCCATTTAGGCAGCATGGTGACGTGGTAATCCAGAGAGATTTAAAATTTAGTGCAACACTAAATTAAGCTTGAAATCCTACATTGTCATCACTGCAATCAGTCACCAGTGTGAAGTGTAAGGGTCAAACCCAGAGCACCCTTAATATAAAGGTAACACTTTACGATGGCGCTGCTATGGGAAAATAACAAAATAATACTGTCAAAGTCCCTAATATATAATGTAATTACACACTTACACAGGAAAATATTCATCAAGCACTTACTCGGTATAAAAGAACAATTACAATGCTTCTCCATAAGTCAATACATAGGTTATAATAGGGGTTCTGTAAAGCATAGTGTAAACAATGTAACAAATATTATGTGTTCCTAAAATGGTAATGTGTAATAGCTAAATGCAAGTGACACACACATTTTTGAATGACAGAAAATAAGAAATCTATGAGTAACACAACTGATCAACACTAAGCTCCATTCTAGCTGCACTGACACCGGGCCATTAGGACTCCAGCCGGCTTTAAGTCAGGTGTTTTGGCTCTCGCTGTGGTCTTACCAAGCCTCCATCGGCCCATGTAGTAGAGCTGGGTGCTGAGGAGGAGGGTGGCCAGGATGTGGATCACTGAGAACACGATCCAAAACACTGTATTGCCTTTCCCAAATACCTGCAAACAGATCCATGCCAACATTAGCCAATGGTTGATTATCAATTTAACTGTTTTATCACCTCTTCTCTTGTATGTGTGTGTATGTGTGTGTGTGTGCGTGTGCTCACCACTCCCAGCACGGAGAAGAAGATGACAGCGGCCAGGCAGGCGTAGGCAGTGTAAGCGCTGGCGTTGATGTCCGGGTGTCTCTTCTGATACAGCTTGAGCATGCACAGCCCCGCTATCATGTACATGAAGGAGGTGTCTGGGCAGAGAGGGGAAACATTTGTATACATGCCTCCGCTGTTGTCTAACAAAACAATAAAGGAACGCCAACAGAGTGGCACGCGGCCTTACCGAACTGGAAGTTGGTGTAGTTGGGACAGACGTGGTAGCAGGCGCTAAGCAGGCCCTCCATCATCAGAGCTGTTCCCATGGCGTAGAACAGGCCAAAGTGCTTTGGGATACCACACTCCTAGAGGAGAGGGTGGGGAGGCAAGCGAGGGAAGAACAAAAATGGGGTGGGGTCAAATTGTAAGAGTGAACTGATAATTAATGGATGAAGATAAATAGGCCCCTGCAGAAAGTATGATTGCTTGCATAAGAGAGGAGGACATTAGCGCTCTCGGTTCCATCCACTGCTCCCTCCCTGTCTCTTACCTATTTTACTGTAAGCACTAATCAGTATTACTCCTCCACCCCTTATGTGCCTGTGGGAGCATGTGTGTGTGCGTATGTTGCCTGTATCCTCCCTCCATTACTCCCTCCCTCTTATTTATTCAAGCAACAGGCCACAAGAGGCCGTGCTTTACAAGGATTTCAGAGGAGCTAAGAGGCGCCGTGAGGCACAACATCGAAACCCTCTTAGCTGTTCTTAAAATGAGTGAAAATCACAGCTTTAAGCGGCTTAATCCTTTCATATAATGGCTGTAACAAAAAAGTACAAACAAAAAAAATCAGTATTCAATATTATTACTTATTATTACTAACAGTACAGTTCTTGCACAGCAGCTAATTCTGGGGTTACCTGTTATGAGGTTAAAGGTGTGTGTTTATTGGCTGCTTTACAACGGTACTGAACAGAACTCAGCCAATCAAATCTGAGGCCTGGAACAGCCCCTTCATACGTGTGTGTGTGTGTGTGTGTGTGTGTGCGCGCACGCCCCTCACCAGTGCGTTGAGGTCATTGCGGAGCAGGGCACGATTGTGAACGATGTCTCTCTTGAGGACGATGAGGAGGAAGAGCAGTCCCAGCATCACGTAGCCCAGGTTACTGAGGATGTTGTTGAATGCACTGTGCGGGGCGACCAATCAGCAGTCAGCCATGTTGTTTCTTTAGTAATACGCATAGAAAATACACGCAACATAACCACACACCTTAGAGCTCCCAGCGGGTGGGCGCACAGGAAGTTATAGTAGCAGATGTCCTGGTTCCCTGTGACGTTGACGACCTGAGGAAGAGCGCATATTACTGTGTGACTGCCTTCTCGGAACACATGACACAATTTTAAAAACTCGATCATATTGGTTGATTTCTCATCTGCGTACTGTCTGATAGGTGATGACCAGCTGGACGACTGGCAAGGCGTAGAACACAGCGATGGTGGCGATGTTCCTGAGGAGAGGATGACGCACACACACATCACCATAATTAGATTGTTATATAGCACAATTAGAATTAAGCATGCTCACTGCTCCTCTTGTTCTAGCTAATCGATTACTTTGTATTGGTATTTCATAGCACTTTGTACCCTATTATCTGGTATCAGTGTCCTTACCAGAAGTAGATTTGGTATTTCTTGCTGAGGATCCTCTTATCTTTGCGGGCCAGGTCAGAGACACACAGGAATTTCTGTAAAAAGGAGAATATAACTGATAATCCAAGTCTAGAGGATGGTGAACGGCTGTAATGTGTGTCGAAACAGAGAGATGAGGCGTACCTTGGTGCGTACGATATTTTTGTCCGAGTCGATGTCGGCCAGCGTGTCGTAGTCGTCCTCCTCCACCGAGCTGAGAGATTCCTGCCGGCTTCGCCCGACGCTGTCCAACGACCGCTCTGATGGAGGGAGGTAGAGGGAGAGAAGGACATGGTGGAATAGAGAGCAAAGCATTAAACCTCACTGGATGGCCAATTTGAGCCACTTGGAGGGATGGTGAGATTTAAAGAGAGATTTTTCAAGGCTGCTAAAACCTTCAAGCTAATCACGGCTTTTCAAATAATCAGAGAATTTGCCTTTGTAATTTTTCAAAAGTGTCAAACAAGACACGGAAATACATGATTGCTGTTGTTTCATCTGTGCTCTGTCAATATTGTTTTGTCATTCATTTCAATGTCATCAGACACTGGCCAGGCATAACTTGACACAGTTCTACTCTTTGCATTAACCTTGAACCAATTTGACCTCAACCCCATCTGAAATTACATCAACATTCAGGTCTCATTGAAGTATGATTGACATGGTGCTGATTGGCGTGCTTTACGGATGGAACTGATTTGAACGATTATATGGCAGTGCGTCACCGATGCGGATGGCTATGTGGTGAAGGTGATTGAGAATTGGCCGACGTTTGAAAGGCTCCTGTCCTGATGAACAAAAACACACAGACAACCAATAAGGGACTGCAAAGCCTTTGCGAGCCGCCAGTTGCTAGCCAAGTGGTGAGAGGCTGCGTAGAAATACTGCGGAGTGATGACGGTGGGCCAGTAACAGTATGTGTGTGTGTGTGTGCGTGTCCATACCCATGTATCCATAGTTGTTGTCGGTTGATGTGGCACTGTCAGTCACTGCCTCTGAACTCAGTATGCTGCCATTGTCAGCTGGAAAGAAGGAGGAAGGCGGTAAGATGGATGTGATTCAGTTCAGTCTCTTAATTAAACACAAAGACCTAAACTAAACCAAACAAACCGCTCTGTCTTCCATGTTGAAGAATGTGACTTAAATATCAAAAACTCACCAAAAGAGCCGTATTCATATGGTGAGGCTGGGGTCTTTCCTGCGGACACACACGTACACACATTCCAATAACCCATAACCTAATATACACACATGTAAACAAGCTCAAGTTCAAGCAATATCAGTTAGTACTCCTACATACTACAACACCACTGCAGATGGACTGTTAGTACATAAGCTCCGAGAGGCGAGGGAGAGCATCAACACATGCTGGGGTGCGATCAGAACACACACAAAAATAAGGAAGTATTAACGTGGGGGAAAACACGGGGAAATCTTAAAGGAAGGAGTTATGATTACAAATGCATGAGAGTTGAATGTCAAAAAAATGCCTGACATTGACTTGACATTCTTGGCAGTGACTGGTTTGTCATGAGTGCTGCAGTGACAGCAAATTGTTAAAAAACTGCCTCTGTCCTTCAGTTTATAATGAAATGAATGGCTATAGATACAGACACACACAGGAGCCAAAGCATTGTGCACACAGGGTCCAGGTGGCAGGTTCGGATCCACGTCATGTATTTTACAATACCAGTGAACCAAATCCAAACATCGACTTTGTGCTTCTGTTCGCCTGCCATGATGTTAGCTATGCTGACTTTCCTGTGTGCATCTGTCTCTGCTGTCAACAGACTGTGAAACCGTCAGAACTGATAACTTTGTTGTGGTACAGGCAGAAAGACAGAGCGGTAGCAATGCTAGCAGTGAGCTGTACCACACAAGTAACCAGCTGGGTGGTGTATATCTAAAGTTCCACCATGCAAATCCAAATCAGTCCTAGAGAACTGCCATGTTTATGTTAGAAGAGTTAGGATTGTAGCAACAGAATTAAGATTAGAGTGTTAAATCCTCCATTCTAGGGCTTGTGGGTGAGTTACATGGGTTAATGAGTGCAGAGCATCTGCAGACACACACATAGCATAAGCCAGGGTAGCATGTGCATGATAGTAACAGGGTCATTGTACCATCTCTATTCTTACCAAGCAGAGAGGCTGTACCACACATTAGCATGAGGGAGAGAGGGTGAAACACACATTCAATACAGACACATTTAAAATTTTACATATAAATGATCTTGTTATAACATAAACTAATCTTAGTCTGTTTTAACATCATACATATTATAACATCTATACAGTACAGGGCCAAAGGAAAACAGCAATGGTACACTCCGTACACCCTATAATGAAGCCCTAGTGGGCTGGTCCGTAATAGCTAGTTGCCGGGATACCTGTCTCTGCAGGCGACATGTCAGCAGGATTCACAAGCACATCTCTCCTCTTGTTCATTCTGCAGAAAAAGACAGGAAAGAGAATGGGTGAAAATGAGCATATGAGCATCTTTGCATTCAGTATAGTCTTGTTCTTATCAGTGCTGTTATATGAATAGACCTATAGCAGTGGCAGATACTGGGCTGTATTGTGGTTTGCATATAGTAGAACCACGAAGGGACGTTATGTGTATCACAACTAATGAGTGCTCGCATGGGCAGACAGCGGTGAGTGAGGCATGAGAAATGCAGCTGAGTGTTGTGACTGACTGACTGTTTTTTTGGTCTGAGGAAACAAAAGAATTTCTCACCGCTTGTTTTCCAGACAGGCCACCAGGAAGGTGAGCAGGTAGAAGGAGAGGAAGATGCCCAGACAGAACAGCATGCCCATCACATACACCTCCGCTGTGGAAGAGTGGAGACACACACATTCGAGCATAATCAAGTGTCGGTACGCCGCACTGCATAACGCAACAAGACGGCAACACCGCCTTTAGCTTACACCTGGGAGATGGGGAGAGGGATTAAGTATGCAGCGTGTACCCTGCATGCAGAAATGACATGTCTTTCTCCTAAATATATAACATCATTTTGACTCTCTGAAAAAAAAAAAGTTTGATTAAGAAATATCAGATTCAATATTGTAATTTTGTCTACCCCCCTCATAAACATGGCCTCATATCCAAGAGCAAAAGTGTGATTTTTTGAAGCTATGAAAATGAACAAAATACCTCACATGTCATGCAGTCATTACCTTTATTCTTACCCACTCACACAACACACAGAGATTAAAGTGCACTTCTTAGTAGAATGCTTCCACTGGTTTTGCTTTAAAGGCTTCTGCAGTTTCACTAATCAAATTACCTGGCTCTTCACATTCAATCACTATTTACCTTGACAATATCTGTACTGGGTATTTGTTATTTCTTTCTATAGTAACTTGGTCGACCTACAGCCAGGCTTGATCTTTAACACCTGACCAGATGAGGCAAAACAAAAGAAAATCCATGACATTTGCAAAACTTTCAGATATGCATCATTTCACTGGTCCAGGAGAAAGCAACTTTCAAATTCCATGACTTTTCAAGGTTTTCGATGGCCTTAGGAATTTTAAATCAAAATGTTTCTTCTGGCAAAAAAGCTTTTTTTCCCCACAGTTAGATGGCACATTGTGCTGACTTGCAGCAGTTCCTACATTCATGAATAAGATTATTTGCAGGGAGCTCTGCGATTTGACGTGGGACCTGCCGTGTACTATCCTGCCGTGTTCATATCAGCTCTGAAGTGGAGTGAATTAAGCAAATTACACCTACTCTGATCCATCAATTTCTCCTAAATTGTCTTCAAACAGAACACAGTCTTCCCGGTCTGAAGAGCTCACATGTTTGCAGATGGGACTTACACTTAATAGCGGGCGAGACCACCACATCGAGGACCTTGCTGCGGTTGCCGGCGTCGATCAGCTCGTCAGGACGGAGGGGGTAGAAGCGCAGCGGACCCCCGCATGCCTCATCCTCTGTTTTCACCACGACCACCACATAGAAACTGTTGCTGGGGAAATCCTTTCTCTGGACAGCAGGGGGAAGGAGAGAGATGAGAGGGCTCGATCTATGGTCTATCCAAGGAACAAGCTCAAACATTAGCAAGATATGACCCTGTTTCGGCCAAATCCAGCCTGTCTGTGTGGCAGTGCTGTATGTACTGTGCTGGAAGCTTAATCACAGGCTGTAATATTTGTATCTTATTTATCATTACTGGGTGAGTGCCTGTGTGTGGGACGTTACCTGCACGGTGATGGCACCTTTCTTGGTCATGGTCTGGTACATCCCAATGAAGGCCACATTGTTGTCAAGATCATACACAGGGCACTAGAGAGAGGGAGAGAGGGAGAGAGGGAGAGAGACAGACAGAGAGAGAGAGAGAGAGAAAGTGAGAAAGAAAGAAAAAAGAAAGAAAGAAAGACTAAATCAGCTATTCAGGGGCTTAAGATAACATTAACAGTGCCCTCATGTGACCAAAGAGTGCTACTGCATGTTGATCGCCCAGCCTGGGGCCACCAGAGGACAGCAGCAGGGTGGGGCAGGGTCACCCGGGGTAAATGTCTGGTGCGGCTGTACCAGGATGTCCTGGATGGACATGACGGAGCAGGGGAAGTTCATGTCTGAGTTGACTTTGACGATCACTGTGTCCACCCCGTCGGGAAAGACATACTTGAAGTACTGAGGGGAAGAAGAAGAGGAGAGGAATCAGGAGGGGAGAAACAAGAATACGGTATTAGAAAACACACTGCACTTGTTCATATTAAGATTGTTGAGTCAGCTCTTTGTCTGGGATGTGATATACCATGACTGCAGGGGTTGAAACCCCTCAATTACTACCTGCCGGTCCCATCAAGGAATTCATCATTCCTGTGCAGCTGAGCTTTGCTCACAGAACTGTATTTTAAATTCTACTAGAGATCCAAAAGTTTCTAAAGATACCAAATATGCCCCGATGAATTACAAGGAAATGTGTATAAAATGATCCACAAGACATCTAGATATTTTCTATTTGATGTAATGGTGCAGCCATAAACAATGAATTCTCTACTTTGAATATATCACTCAATATAAGTGTGATGTAGCTTCAATGAAGCGCTGAAACCAGCAGACACAGAATATGTGTGTGATGCTGTACAATATGTTTTTTTTTCTAACTTTGAAGTTACTTAAGGGGGACTTTTTCTGTTTCTTGTCGTTCTTCACTATCTAGTATAGGGGTGCGTGATTGAAGCGCAAAGCCTCGACTTGCAGACATGCATGACTGAGCGGATGGGTATGGCTGAAAAGTTTGCTCTGATTTCCCTTTCAAGTGCTGAAAAGCAGAACTTGTGTCTTGAGACAAAAACCCCATGGATGTCAATGCATACGAAATGATGGTGCAAAAACAGAAATTCCCCCCAAGCTGCTCGCCCTCTATGTGAGAACATGTACGTTCCTCTTCCTAATGACATGTACTTCCACAATCTTATTTTACAGTTCCCTTCATTTCTGCCCCTCTCTCTCTTCATCTACTCATTTACAATCTTAATATCACTCTGTATGTGCCTGCTTTTACCATGCAGGCACATACAAACCCACACACAAATTGATCAACTTCACCTGTGGCTGAGATGGCGAGGCAGTGAAGCTGAATTTCTTGTCCGTCCTGTAATCGAAGAGAAAATAATTCATCAGACACACACTACCCAGTCACTGCCAACTGCCATAAAAGATACCTGATAGCAATAAAGTTATGCTGACAATTCAGGCTGTGACTGCACTGGCGTTAATGACAGAGAGTGCGTGAATGTGTGTTGTGTATCAAACATTACTCACTGCAGGGTGAAGCTGTCAACGCGGCTGACCCTGAGCTGATAGTGTGTACCCACACTAGATAGGGTGGACACGTCCACAAAGAAATACTGGGTTTCGGAGGCAGCCCGGGTTGGAGGCTGGCACAGGGTCCGGCCAACATGAGCATACGGGTACTTCCTCTGGTAGCTGAGAGAGAGAGCGAGAAAGAGAGAGAGAGAGAGAGAGAGAGAGAGAGAGGGGCAATGTCAATTCATCGAGGCTCTTATTCATCAAACAGACTGTAGAGCCACTTTTAAAGGATGTAATGGATCATCTAGATGGACTGTGCACAGAGAGAAATCAAAACAAGAATGAAGACTTGTTTTGGTGAGGGAGCTGCATTCTGTTTTTTGTATATTCCACTTTAGACACAAAGGCCTGATCCAATGATGCAACGCAACACTATAACTGTAGCTTTAACTTCCAAGAATTTAGATCTCAGCATCAGATGACCTTATTGGGAAGTACATCTCTAATAAGCTTTGAACAATCAATAAAAATCTGCTCATCACAATGATGCGGACAGCGCATTGCTCAGAAAATGGAAGTAGTCTTATTTGCAAGGCATGTTATACATGGCGGGCGTGGTAATGCTTTATAACATGGTAGTCATTTTTCAGCTTATTCAGTCTGAAAATGGCTTATGATTAAAAGAACGCTCTGAAATTTTTGGTTGAAATGGTAAACAAGTCAAGTTAATTGAACAAAAGATATGGTTATTAAATGGCTGCAAAACAAATAAATAACTTCTAAAAAGACATTCTGCCCATGTGTGATACCTATCGACACACTGTCCCGCACTACATGATGAACCAGAAGTAACCTTCTCTTATCAGCTCCATTACAGTAAGCTGGACTTCTCAGCTCCAGCACGCTGCACCGGAGAAGCCTCAGGAGGAAGTGAAAGTCCAAGGTCCACTAGTGACTTGCTGAAGTTTCCCTGACCACCTGACTGCATAAGCAAGGCCAGGCCATTCTGCTGTTGCATAACCACAGAAAGGACTTCAGAGTTTGAGAGACACAGAGCACATCACACATGGGCTATTAGCCAACTGCTGACACACAGCAGAACTTCAAACCTATTACAAAATCCAACCTAATAACACAGGATACACTGCCTGTCTGTAAACAATTAAGTACAATCCAGAGGATATCAGAGGCAGTGGAGGTTGTTTTGCATGATTTACAAGCCTTCAAACTACATACAGGGCTGTCTTGTCTACACCTCTGTGTGTATTGGCCTGATCTCATGGCCTCAAGTCATTACTGTTCAATATCTAAGGAAGAACAAACAGACACGCCAAAGGAGGAACCCAGGATCTTTACTTTGCTGACAGTTTGAATATGTGCTGCTTGTCACAAGGAGATACATCAAGGTACCGTCTTAAAGGTCTCTTTGACAGGCTTAGGCCTATCAGATGCTCTAGATACTGGCCCTTACAGTCCACTTATAGTTATTTGGTCTTGTTTTGGTATTCTGACATGCCCAAACATTGTGACACACTGCAGGATCACATAACAAATAGGTTAATAGCTTAAGCTTGCATCCATCTTTTTGTCATTTAGTATGGGAGAGAACAACATATCAAACTCTATTGCAAATTTCAGCAGTTCAGTGTTGTCTTGCTCATTTATGAAAATACATACTTGATAGAATATAACCTAAGAGCCAGTGTTAGGGTCCTCCATGACTTTTAACCAACCATTTGGAAAAGATCCCAGGCATGTTCCACACTGTATGTACAGTATGCCTGTAGATAAGCAAGGTGACATTTCACTGCCTGAATTCACAATCGAGTTTCACCCCATGTTCTTTCCTATACAACAAGAGAACGGTGCATGCCAGGGCTAATCTTAACTCCCCCTTCTAGAATTTATAGAACAGTATTGGTTGAGAGCCCTGAGGATTTAGGCTAATAGGCTGCTGTATGTTCAGGGCGACCCATGTGTATCCACATCTATCAGAGCTCTAGCAGACCCTCAGGGGAAAAGTGTCGCCGGGGTTTCTATAAGACTCAGAGGAAGCTGAGCAGGTGGCAGATTCTAGTAGATAGAAAAGGGTGTGTGTGTTTGGGTGGTCCCACAGGGACCAAAGCAATCTACATGAGTTCGTCCCAGATGCCCCTTGCTTACACTGATGTACTGAGTACAGTGGGTCTACTTACAGGCCTCTCAGGATGAGTGGGACCTGGAAGGAGAGCACAGCCTGCTTCTGCCGAACCACAAAAAGGATAGGGCTCTCCAATCCTTGTGATAGCACGTCCACAGACACACGCACCCCCTCGGTCTGAGACCCAGGGGAAGACAAAAGAAAGGAGAAAGAAAGAAAAAGAGAGAGAGGGATTACCAGTTATGTGTTATGAGTGTAAGACATTCAAACCAAATTCAAGTTTAGTCGTCTGGTACCTTTAGACAAGGTGAACTCACCTTATTCCTGGAGACAGTGTGATTAAAAGCATAGATGGTCTGGTTGTCACTTGTAACTGTGTCATTGTAGGTGACATCAAACTCTGCATCTTTCTGGACCACCGATTTGGTCTCCCCCACCGCCCCACTACCGCATCCAAACTGGGTCAGGCACAGCCACAACAGGGCAGCAAATCCGGGTCGTATCCAGCAGTGAACATGTCTGGAGGTCTTGTGTCGAGATTTCCAGCAACTCCTTAGAACCATTTCTTGAATCTCACGTTCGGCAACGTCTTCCGAAACCAGCGACTGATATCTAACGTTATCCCAGCCTATTTAGCGACATTAACATAAACTGCACCCCATTCAAAAGCAATTACTCGGCTAGCAGGCTTGCTAGCTCAACTGTGACCCACGATTACCAGTTACAGTAGCTGTTAACGTTAACCGACAAGCTACAGAGGCTGTAGAGTATTTACATTTGTTAAATACTTGTTCTGCGTCTTACTGGCATCCGTGGCAAAGTCGAGCCAATCAACACGACTAAGAATGCGAGTTTCGAGAAAACAATATATCACTCAGTCTATCCTCTCTTTTAGGTGCTGGTAGAGTGCTAGCTAGCTGGCTAACGTTAGCATCTTTAGTTCGGAGGCAGGCAAGACAGGTCCATAATTTGACATCGAAGTTCGGTTCCAGTGAAGCGGTCCGTGTTGAAAATAAGGCAGCTGTGACCGTTTCTTCGACTCTGTCCAATGTGAACCACTGTCATGGCATGAAATCGCAACGGCTAGACATTGAGCAAGTGCTTTCCTCTGTTGAGAGCCGAGGGATATGTTTACAGTGGCAAGAAATCCGTGCCATTAGCGCCCCCCTTCACTCTTCCCGACAGTAAACAAACCAAACCTAGAACGACGTGATGACGTTATATTTTGCAGCTGCCTTCAGTGGTTGTCGGATATGTTGCAACTATGACTTGGGCATACTTGAACGACCCAGCAAAGTGGATAACGCATAGGGAAAGTTGGAGCCAAGACGGTTCACGTTTTAGAAGACCAATTCACAACTACGTGCAACGAAAACCAAGTGTATATGCATTTTAATTCTAATCAAACTTAGCATTTACTTTGCTAATTCGCAAACCTCAGACAGGGGGGGATGAAATATTGTCAGCTGCTGTGGTGTTTATGAAACAGGATGGAGACCTGCGTGCGCTTGGGTGTTAACTCAGGCACTCGTCTCCTGCAGCGTAGCCTCATGCAGACAGCAAAAACAGCCAAGCACAAGGCCACAACAATAACAGCTAGCCGGCACAAGACCTCAAACCAGACTTCCATCAGCGAGCTGTTCTCTTCTGATGCGCCACGCATCCATGTAGCCTTCTGAACAGAATTTAAGCAGTAGTATCTACGCAGTATGCTGTGGATATTCACGTTCATAGAACAGAAATATAAAAGTATATCGCGCAGCTGTAGCTTTATGTCGAAGAATTAAAAATCACACGACAAAGGTGGTGGAACATAAAAACTGAAAAAAAGCTCTCCAACTAGCGCTCCTTTTAATTCACCATGGACCCGCCCATTTTATTTTCATATAACCTGTATGAAATTGTTTAGAGTTAGACTGTACTGGTTTGTCAGGAGACAAACTGAGTGCCACTGACACAATTCTATTCAATTCGGAAAGCGTCATATTTGGATAGGCTATCACACACCAACAGGTGGACTTCCAGGGAAATTGTGCAGATTGCCATTGGTGTCAAAAATACAGTTCCGCCCAGGAAAAAAAAAAAAAAGATTATTCCTCATGAGGCCACAGTTGCTTTCTGCCAGAGCCTGGCATCTCTCATACCGTGTGTGTGTGTGTGTGTGTGTAAAATGAGCCACAGTAATATTAAATTATAGGGAGATTTTACACAAATAACTGTTTGTATACACATAAATACCAGCAAGAAAAATGAAGAAGTGTTATTTCCATTTAAAAAAAATACCAAAGAGTAGGGTAAGATCACAATAAACCGTGAATGCTGTGTCAATATCTTGATGATTTTTTGTTAGAGCGCTTATCGAAACAAGGGGACCTAGTGTCTTTGAGTAGTCATTCGTCCTACTTTGCTTTACTTTCACAATGACATCCACCACACTGGACATCGTTGCAGGAGAGACATGATGAGTGGGTAAACGCGTTTTCATATTCACGTTTTGAATGTCATCAACACCGAGTACTACTGGATAATAGAATGCAGGACTTCGTCTCCACCGTGCAGTGGCGCTGTCTGCAACCTTGTGAGAGGCTCAGAGGCCTATTGAATAGAATAGAATAGAATAGAATAGAATAGAGATTTAAGCCCACGGTGTTTAATTGTTGCTTTTTTGGACTCTGACAGTTAGTTCTTCTCCCCATTTCCACTATGCTTTGTTTGCTCCTTTAATTTTACATTTGTATATAGGTTTGTGCAGAATACTCCCAGCTGAAAGTCCACACATACATTGTATTACTATTAATCCTAATGAGAAATATATCTGATATTCTTGCAATGTGCTTAACATGTCCTACTTTATTTTTATATTCAATGTTATCACTTTCAATACTCTCTAAAATATGAATATCCAGTTCCCATATGACATTAAACAACGGTTTGTAGTTTTTCTGTGAAATTTGTAGGCTATGTTTATTGTAGTTCTTTTTTTTAAGGTAATATAATTATGATAATAATGATGCTGATCACAATTATCATTATTAATATTATTATTATTATTATTATTATTATTATTATTATTAGTAGTAGTAGTAGTAG
>OMKZ01052015.1:0-10274 GCA_900302535.1 Neoniphon sammara | reverse complement strand
ACGTTGTCCATGATGGAGGGGAGTTTTGACAAGATCCTCCTCTCAGCAACTACATGCACAGAGTCCAGCTCCACCCCCAGGACTGAACCGGCCTTCTGAATCAGTTTGTTGAGTCTATTGGCGTCAGCCACCTTCAGGCTCCTGCTCCAGCAGACCATAGCATAGAAAATGGTGCTGGCCACCACAGACTCATAAAACATCTGTAGCATGGTGCTGCAGATGTTGAAGGACCAGAGCCTCCGCAGGAAAAAGAGCCTGCTCTGGCCCTTTTTGTAGAGAGCCGCAGAGCTCCTGGTCCAGTCCAGTTTGCTGTCTAGGTGGACACCCAGGTATTTGTACTCCTGTACAATCTCCATTGTCTCTCCCTTGATGGAAATTGGAGTAGCAGGAGTCCTAGATCTCCTGAAATCCACCACCAGCTCCTTTGTTTTGTTGATGTTGAGCTGCAGGTAGTTCAGCTCACACCAGTCCACAAAACTGTTCACCACCTTCTGGTACTCCGACACATCCTCGCCCCTGATGCACCCAGCAACTGCAGAGTCATCAGAGAAGTTCTGTAGGTCGCAGGTCTCTGTGTCATACCTGAAGTCAGCAGTGTGCAGGGTAAAGAGAAAGGGGGACAGGACAGTCCCCTGTGGAGACCCAGTACTGCTCACCACCATGTCTGACACACAGTTCTGGAGTCGGACATGCTGGGGGCGTCTGGTCAGGTAGTCCATAATCCAGGACTCCAGAGGAGTATCCACTTGCATGGTAGCCATCTTCTTCTCCAGCAAGGCAGGCTGGATGGTGTAGAAGGTGCTGGAAAAATCGAAGAGTGGTCAGAGTGGTCAATGTGAGGCTGTGTGTCGAATCTGTGTGTAAACAACAACCAAGATGGCGTGTGAAAACTCTCTAGGTATATAATATGGATGTAGCCCAACAGCTAACAGTTCAATGTCAGGGCTGCAGAAACTTTCCTTGACGGTAATGTGACCCAAGTGACACCATTTGTTGTTAATAAAAGCGGCGAGCCCACCACCTCTTTTCTTACCGAACCGTCTGGAAGCCATCGATGGTAACGGTGGGATCTGGAGTGTCTTCCTGTAGCCATGTCTCCGTAAAACACATAACACTACACTCACGGAAGTCCCTCCGATTCCTCACCATGGCCGTGAGCTCATCCGTTTTATTGTTCAGTGATCTCACGTTGCCCATGATGATAGAAGGGAGATATGGTTTATATCTCCTTTTCTCCATACGTCTCAGTTGTTTAGACTCAGCTTTCTTCCCCCTGTTGCTTTGTTCCACCCCTGCATCCTCTGTGTGTTTTCCTTCTCAATTCTGCAGGGATGTCCACTATTCTGGTCGCCATGCCGGCTGACTTCAGTTCAACCAGCTGATCCCCGGTGTAAACAATGCGACCACCGAGTTGCTGCGCGACGGTAGCGTAGTTGAATGAAAGAAGTAATTCCAAGATGAAGAACCAGACTAAAACTCTCTCAACAAGCATGTTTAGAGAGGCACAGCTTTAATAAATAAACAGCAAAAATTTAAACAGTAATAATAAAATAAAAATGCTAAAAAGTAGGAAAAACTAAGAGAACGAGCCGGAGTAACTGCAACAGGCTGCACGCACAGTGGCGTACTATGAAGACATAACTATAAGCTGACATGAAATCAACAGTTGTAAAATTCTGATTTAGGATTTCCACTAGCACTGAGGCTATGTGATATTCTTGTAGGTGGAATATCTCCCTATATAAACTATCTCGGGTCTGGGTCAGTGTTCCCAAATTGATGCTTGCCGCTCTGACTGCCTGCCCATGTGCTCCCCTCCAGAAATTTCAGCTACCACAAGTTCTTTTGATCCATTAGTGCTGAACAGCTACTGACTGGTAATGAGCCTTCAGCACACTACTTACTCACTTGATCTCAAGTCCCAACAAATTTTTTTAAAAACTGTTTTTAACTGTGTAGCAGTCAACCTTTTATGCTTTGCAAACCACACACTGCTTACCGGCTTCTTTCCCACAAAACAAAGTCAGGCCTGGTCAAATCTCTTCTGAAAAAGAGTAACCATGATGCACTGGTTCTCAGGAATTTCAGACTAATCTGGCCTCTCTGGTCCAGTTCTAAATTGCTTCAAACTTATTTAACTGGTCAGATATTATGTTGTTTATGATAATTAGATCTCATCAGCTTAAGTCCAACTTTCGTGTGGTGTTCCCCAAGGTTCAATTCTGGGCCCAGTGCTCTGTAATCTGTGACAGTAGGAAACATGGGTTAGATTGCCATAACTATGCAGATGACACACAGTGGTATAATACAGTTTCTGCAAATTATCTGAGCCCTATTAAGAAGCTAACTGCCTGTCTTGATGAAATTAACTGCCTGTATTGATAAAGTTGCTTTGGAAACGATTAGCAGAAATGTTACGTATATACACATTGTGTAGATATTAGGCTAACTATGTAAAATCACTGGTATGATCCTTTGACAAAAACCAGAAAGAGAGACAATCTTACACCTGCTTTTACAAACTTGCGTTGGCTGTCATCAGTTTTTGGATTGGTTTTAAATTTCTTTAGCTGGTTTTTAAAACTCTTAATGGACTTGCACTTGACTACCTGTCTGACTTACTTTTAATGTCTCTGAGAAATACCTCATATTCTCTGGCAAAGGCCTTTTAGTAGTCCCTATAAAGTAAAAACTGTGCCGTAGAGGTAGAGCGCTTTTAGTGTTTATGGCTCCCGTCTGTGGAATTGCCTGCCAGAGGGCCTAAGGGCATCACAATCTGTTAATTTTTTAAAGCGTAATCTTAAAACATGCCTTTGTATACTTGCCTTGCTTTTTTGTGATGGTGCTTTGACTATTTATTGTCTCTTAATTCACTGCCCTCCTACATTTTCACAGTTCATTTTAAAGGGAGGCAGCTTTTATTTGGCACAAGACATCTCTACTTTTTTACAAGGGTGACAGAGTTAAAACATAAAATTTTTGCTATGTAAGATGTTGTTTGTATGCTGCTTTCAATTCCCTTTAATACAAGATGAATCATGCATTAAATACGGGTTTATTTGAATTTAAAAAAAAAAAGCAGCCTTTTGTGGTGTCATACACTTTCAGCGAGAGGGATTTTACGCTCTACGCTTTTATACATTGCAAGTCTTTTTTCTGTGTGGGTTACTTTTCAAGGTTTTATATAATAAGTTGCTGTTTTTGAAGTCAGTCTTTTTCAACCTATTCGCCATTGCACAGGGACTGATGTAACTAACACCTTGCAGTGTTACAGTAGATTACAGCAAAGAAAAATAGAAACTCACTGCAGCTTGGGTGTTAGAGAAAACTGGTGGTTGTCTGAGACCAGGTTTGTAATTGCCAATTATCAAATAAACACAAATAAACAAAATCTGTTGAAATAAATATAAGTATTTCAATGGAAGAAACTGGAGCCAAGTTTTTTCAAGTACAAGAGATTTTTATGTAATGACAGTGCTATTGGTGACAAAAAAAGGTTGGGTTTTTGGTGTTTGTTGATTTTCAGGCAACAAGGGCATTTTACTTAATCATGGGCTTGCTTTTTCAAGTGGCTTTCATTAAATCCAAGATTTATTTGATCTTGTTTTTCATGTCTATGTTTTCAAGGGAATGGAATTTTATTCTATTTTTATTTAATAGTTATTTAATAGTGAGTTGAGTTGTATACAAGCAAAATTGTTTACTCAATAAGTGGTTGATTTGGTCCAGCCAAGGCTGCTTTTCTAGGGTGAGCTGTATATCAAGCAAGCTGCAGTGTATTCATTCCAAGCTTTAATCAATGCAAGAAAGGCGACTTTGTTGCTGCGAGCAAGTGACATTTAATTTATTACAAGAAAAAGAACTTTTTTGACACAGGCTGCTCTACAAGTGAACGATTTTATATTCAGAGTTGAAAGGCTGGTACAGTGAATGTGGAGAAAGCCTTCATGCAGTGAGAACTCAGTGAAAATGTGGAAAATACTTTTAACCATTGAATGTAAGATGAATATCTGTGTATGTGTTTGTATCTGATGTATGTGACTGTAACTAACAGTGTGTAAATCTTTGCGTGCTGTGTTTGTATCTACCTTGATGCATGTATGTGTGTTCACTCAACCTATATCTGGGCAACAGCTGTATGTGTGTGTGTGTGTGTGTGTGTGTATTCATATTTGAGGAATATTTTTGAATGTACTGCATTTTTACACATAGTGGGAGGTGTAGTGTTTGTATGTATGTTTTTGTGCAATTGCATGAGTGTGTGAGCACATTTGTACATGTGTGGTTGTGTTTTAGGATATCGTGAGAGAGAGTGAGCGAGGTGAGCATCAGAGAGAGAGAGAGAGAGTAAATATTTAAAGGTGTTTTGGCGATGAATCAATTCCAGGAAGACAGATGGACACATACAGCACCTTTTACTGATCTCACCTTGCTTACCTAACCAAACATGCACACACACACACACACACACACACACACACACCTCGCAGGACTGGGAGGAAGTCTCTAGGGTAAACAGATGTTCAGTAGGATGTGATTTGCGTGTTTTGATTTGTTGCCATACGCTGCTGGATCCAAAATGGGCTGCTGTCCTGTTTCTCATGGGTTCCCATGAGGACACCATACAAACTTTTTGGCCAACCAGCCTCACAGCATTGAGCGGATTCAGGCACTTTAATGGCTAATTGAACTTCTTAGCAGGATAAAGTCCTTTGTTTTTTTACTTTTTATTTTAAGAATTGAAAAGACCAATTGAACATAGGTTGTGTTAAAGTGTCAAAAAGGGTGTCTGGAAAGTCAAGAATCATAGTGCAACTAACAACTTTCAAACTTTTTGTGTCCACCCAATGTGACTTGATTGCATCATGGTGGTGACATGGCTGTGTTCCGTCCTACCTGTGGTTGCAGTTCTGTTTTTAATGTGATTTCTCAGATATTCCGTTAGTATACTGATGCATTCTATGTGCACTGCTTATCACAGAGCATTGTTTTTGCTTCATGGCGGTCAAAACACTACTTCCTTGTTTCACTGAAATCAGGAGTGACGCCACAAAAGTTTACTGGTCTATTTGCATATTTAGCTAATAGTTATCTAGCAAGAGTTGTTGACCAAGTTCACTAACTGGCTTTCTCCAGAGACTTTCTGTGGTTTTCAAAGCATTTCTTCCTAACGGTGCATCCAGGTGTTTATCTTTACAAGGTTGGTAACGTTAACTGTTATCAGAACTGGCCATCAGAGCCATGGTTTATCTAGCTAACATTAGCAACACACAGCTGACTTGATAAAGTAGTCAAGCCAAGGGCTCATGTTATCTATTACCATTACGTTTCTAACATTGTACAGAGCAGTACATAAAAAAATTACTATTCTGATACGTCCACTTATAGGTGACCCTGTACAATTTGCTCTTCTTCTTCAGTATCGGCCTCCGATTCAAACATTTATGGCTGAATTACACTCACAGTATAATACCTCTTGCCATTGTGTAGTGTAGCCTACAGCAGCAAAGAGGTTTGTGTGGGCGGAGTCGAAGGTGAGATGGTATGTGCTAGGTGGAGATTTTAACAGAGGCGGGGACTATTTGCATATTTATAGATCCACGCATACTAAATGAAGGCAAAGATGTAGAGTTACATCAAAGCCATTTTAAGGCATGATGGGATTTTTTTCATGGAAATAACTTATTAATATGTAATTTTGTTGAACAAAGATGAGTTTTTAAGGATTTAATCAATGTTGTGAATCGGTCTTTAAGGCACTACTTGGATAGCTTGGATGGAGACTTTTGTGCTTGCTGCAGCTTTTGTTTTGTTCTTATTCAAATAAATATGCTAAATGCTGCTAAATGCTTTTATTGGAATAATGTTACATGGTAGATTTCACTTACATTTGAAAAGCACTTTCCTCTCCACCTTTGCTGGAGTCATGTAAAGTGTCACGATAACGCTGGATTTATAGGTAATAGCCTTCAGCAAGTGTGGTCTGATGCAGACTTGCCAGAGGGGCGTATCAGGGTTGTATTGGGGGCGCTTGTGAGGAGCACCAGAGCATAAGCACCCCTCATCCAAACAGGGCATTAAGATGCAATGTTTAAAATATTCAGTAATTTGCAATAGGCTACTTTAGTCTCTAAGGATTCACAAAATCTTAGATTGTCCAATTGTGTGAGGTGACAAGTTAAATGGTCTTGCCAAAAAGATGATATTGCCCCCCAAAGTGGGGAGGCATCTGCCTGACTTTCCAAATAGGGTAGGTGCCAATAACAGTTACTAAGTAATATGGTTCGTTTGTCTGATTGGACAAGTTAGCTTTTGAAAGACAGATAGTTGATCCAATCACCTGCTCTGTATTTTTGTAAAAGCCCATTGCTGACGCTCCTTTTACGGTTTGAGCCCAGCAGCCCACACTGTGTTTTGTTAAGTGAGCCATGGAAACAAAAGTATGGCTGTGCCAGGCTACTTACAATTGAGCTAGTATCAAAACCAACACATCCTCATACCTAAAAGACAGAACAGGTCGTTTGCTATTGACTCCCAGAACAACATATATTAGCATCTTCAGATATGCCGGTCTAGCGCTTGTACAGGACGGATGGGGAACGGCCACAAGCAAGCAGCTACACACTGAGCTGTTTCTTAAAGCCATAGCACGCATGCGCATAGACAAGTCTCAAGACGGTTAGCGTTTGGCCGCATTTAGGCACCAAAAGTACTTGGTTAAGTTTAGGGAAGGGTTAGGGTCAGGGTTAGGTAGCAATAAGAGACGCGCAGAAACGAACACAACGCGACTGAAAACACAGGTCTCGTTTCACTAGGGACTCGAACACTGGTCTCCCGCTGTGTTTTGTAGTCCCATCCACTGCCCCAACCCCCACCCTACTCAACTTTTCTTGCTCTTACTACTATGTTGCTTACCGCCAGGAGGGGCGCTACTTTAGGAAACACTCCTGTGAGTCGTTTTACTAGGTTTGAACACACAAGCTGTGGGGTCGTTCTTTGTGGGAGGACGATCTGATCTAAACTGATTGATAGAAGATGGATATGAACCCGCACCTCCATTTGGAGACAAGAAAAGTGAGCACTTTGTACCAAATTCTCACAAGCAGTGGGAATTTATGTAGAGGAAGCAAGTGTAACAAAAAAACAAAAACAAAAAAAAAGCTTATCTCATAGCATTATTCCAGACTCTTGGGATAGCCTACTCAATGGTGTTGACAGACTTACCAAATACAGCCAAAATGTAGCAGCATTTGGCTCATTTGCCCTGGTTAAGCGGTTTAACATTAAAAAGGCTGTTTTGAATTAGAGAAATATTTGAGCTTTCAAAATGTTCTATGATGACTTCTGTGCAAACCGGTGTGATAAGATTTTCAAACTCATGCGAGGCCATAGTTGCGAGAATTATATTTACCTTTGTCAGCTGATGACTTGTTAAACTTTTCTTAGAGTCCTTAAATCTTCTGTATCTTATCAGAAGGATACTACTTCAAGAGCGTACACATATGCCCATCTACCACACATGCTAATGTGTACTCTCTGCTCTTTCTTTCCAGACACATTGAGAACTGGACCGGTCTGCAGACACTGAGGGATTTGGACATGGAGCTATACACCGGCCTGCAAAGGCTGTAAGTACACAAACATTTATGCTTACATTTTCCATGCACAGAAAAAGCTACTGCAGTTGCGCTGAGAGCAGCACAGTCACTGCTAGGGAGGCAAGGGTTAGAGCTATAATTTTTTAGTTTTTAACATGAAGGTTGGGGGAAATCACAAACATTTTATAATTAAAGGTTTTACTGTTGACCTTCAAAGAAAATAGGCATTCCATACTGAAAGCATAAAATTCTGTTGGAAAAAAGTATGTATGTGTTGACTTTTGGAATTCACAGCACACAATATCTGCATTTTGAAACAATAATACAGTGACTGCCTTAAAATACATAAATAAATAAAAATAAAAAAAATAAAAATAAATAAAATAAGTCCATACCTCTGTTTCGAGTAAAATACAGGGTACCTGTCAAAAGGGTAATGTAGATTTGTAGAATTTAGATGCACTGGCTGGCTCTATGAAACACACAACTGAGGAACTGAAGAAACTAACTATGAACTGCTGACTGTCTTGTACTGATGAACAGTTGACTATCAGTACCACTGTAGTAGTACAACACATAAGGAATGATGGGAAAGATGAAGGCAGTCAGACAGCCAGGAACCTCGCTCAGTTTCAGCAGCAGCAGGTTCCTCATCTCATCCCTCATTAAGTGGTGACTGAAAGTTATTACTACAAGTAATCATTTCACATTGAGGTCACGGACCTCACGGTAAAAACAGTTCAAATTTGGAGCGATATTTAGCTCCTTTCCCAGTAAGCTAGCATGACATGTTTGGTATCAGCGGATTCATTTCAATTTCTATGATGCTTATGGCTTAGAAAAATCTTTAAAACTGAGCCCATGACGGCCTTCAGAAGACAGTAATGTTAATGGCAGACGATCCACCATCATTTTCAGAGGGTTAAAAGTAGGCCAAGAGGCTGCAGTTTAATAAATTAGATTAGGAGATCAATTAGACCTGCATGACTACAAGGGAGAGAGTGAGCAGTAACCAAGTAACTGTCATGTTGTTCTTTTCACAAATATGGGAATAATAGTCAAAAATATCATTAAAATGCATAGTTCTATATAAAACAGCATCAAAATTTTTCGCTGGCCTTATTGCTTTTCTCTTAGGATAGAGAAAATGTTACGAGTGGTCGAGAGCACTCTTACCCAGATAAGAACAGATTTTCTGTTGTCTCAGCCCACAAACTGTTTGTCACAAGGAAACACACATTTTAAAATCAAAGAACATAAAAAAATGTGTTAAATGAATAACAGCATAATCACGTTTAAATTATTTTATGTTTTAGAGTAATAAAGTAAAATAGAGTAAAAGAGTTAAATAAAAATATTTGAATGCAGACATTTGATTGATCATTTAGCAAAAAAGCCTATAGACTACAACAAGTAGAAAAAATAGTTGCATATACATAAATTAATTTTAAAGCATTTATGCAGTAGAACTGCAGTGCTGTATTGCTGCATCTCTTCCTGGCTGTGATTGGCCATCAAACTTGTCAGTCAAATTGTGGTTGTTAACTAAGTGACACACCCACAGTTACAAAGACAGGGGTTTGTTTGTTTGTTTGTTTGTTTGTTTGTTTGTTTGTTTGTTCATGATGTTCATTCGATTTATCGCATTTATAAAGTAATTTGCCAACAATATAAACTGGAAAACTGGAATTTAAGTCAAAGGACTGGGTCTTTAACAGAATTAAATTCTTTGAATCAGTGTGAATGAAGTGATTTGGATTTACCACTACTATTTTCTTCACAAACTATATCATAAAGTTCCTTGAAGTCTTCTCAGTCCGCATTATGGTACAGCAGGTACCATAGGACCACAGGTAATTTGAGCAGGTTTACTTTTCTGATTATTCTTGATTGCTGAGGCAATAAAATCAGCAGTGCAGTAAAGGATAAACAGCATTAACCCAGCACTTGAAAACTGCAATAGCACTTCCCCATAGTGTTTATGTATAGTTAAATAGGTTAATATGCTCATGCTTGATTTCCCCAGTGCATTCAGTTTTCCAAACTCTTGGACTGCTCGTTTTGTCTGCCTGACCACGGACGGGTTCTTTCATTGTGTTAGGAGCGTAGTGGTTGTGAAACTGAAACCGAAAACCTCTTCACAAGCGTCCATGGTCTTGAGTCATGGTTTCCTCTTCCATGTCACCATCAACACACCACCCACTTGTGATAGGCGGGGATAAAAACAAGTCCTCCCTCCTCTGCATTGATACCAGCACAAGCACTAACTGGGGAGACAGATCTACACAAGATGGACTTGAGACTGTGTCTGAAACATGCTGCATCGTTCAATAATTTGTTGGTTAAAAGATCACAAAGTAAGTAGCTAGATGTGTAGCTAGTTTCCCCATTCCACACTGTTGGAGCTCTCTTCAAGCAGTTTTAACCAGGTAGGAAGAACAATTTATGTTAGCTTGCTGTTCGTTTTTCTTGATATTATAATGGACCTACTGACAAAGAACCCACTAGAGAGCAGTGTTTAAGATCTAGCTTTTAGCTCTCCTAATTGAATTACCTCGTTTAGTCCTCATAATGTAATTCTGCTTGAGTCACTTTTGTTATTCTGAACCAAATGACAAATCCTTTCTAAAAGAGTACATAATAGATTGTTTGACTTGAGATTTTTCATGTTGTTGA
>OMKZ01052014.1:0-14288 GCA_900302535.1 Neoniphon sammara | reverse complement strand
CTTCTTTGGTTTGAGAGTGAGAGTGAGAGACGTCAGGAAAGGTTTACACACCTTTAACTGAAGTAACAAAATACAGTGAAAGATAAAAAGAGAGAAAGACAGCACTTAAGAGTGTTGAAAGTACATCTGAGTTTCCTTTTGTAGGAAGGAAGGAAGGAAGGAGGGAAGGAAGTAAGGAACTTTGCTGGCTTAGGATCAAATTCCAGCAGAAGCTATTGTCCCTTGTTTTCTCTGTCTCTGCCTTCCTATGGTTTAAATAAATAAAAACTGTTAAGACTAAGTGAGCTGCCACCAAGTTGTCCTCTGTGTGTGTGTGTGTGTAGTAACGTTAGCCTCCATGTCTAGATATCCAGTGGCTGTTGAGAACTGG
Source organism: Neoniphon sammara (assembly GCA_900302535.1). Taxonomy (NCBI): domain Eukaryota; kingdom Metazoa; phylum Chordata; class Actinopteri; order Holocentriformes; family Holocentridae; genus Neoniphon; species Neoniphon sammara. Next base: position 13,918 of record OMKZ01052014.1, on the reverse strand, counting down.
TCACCCGTTGATTTCCAGGAAGAGTCTCTTCTGTTATTTTCCAGAGATAAACACTGACAGGCAGACCAGACTGCACACGCTCTGTGTCAGCTCGTTCATTTCCATCCAAACCACATATTTTCACATTGTGGGCGAATCAAATTTAGACATCTGGGTTTCTATTTTTATCGGTCTGGAGCTGTGATGATACAGTCATATGTTTTCACTGTCAACATACTATAAAATGGTAAGAATTAGTAACCGTGTAGTGCTAAGAGTCATAAAGAAAGACTGGAGGTACACTCTATCAATCAATCACAGTATCTAGTTTGCTAACAAGCAGTGTTAGTTAACTAACCATCTGCCCATAGCCTATCTTCTCTTTTTTCTGTAAATGAATTAGGAATAAAAGAAATGTCCTTGTCCCTAAGTAAGAGGATGTGGCGCTATCTATCTATCTATCTATCTATCTATCTAGCTGGCTAGCTGGCTAGTTAGCCTGCTAGGTAGCCTGCTAAACTAGTATGCTAACTAGCATCTGTCCACTGTATCTTCTTTTTTTTCCTGTCATAAATGAATTCTGAATAATACAAGTGTCCTTATCCCTAAGTGAGAGCATAATACACATAGGCTGTACATTTCTATCTATATACCTTAGTACCTCATTAGCTTGCTAGTTTGGTAAACTAGCAAGCTAACTAGCCATCTGCCCACAGTATCATCTCTTTTCTGTCATAAATATGAATTACGAATAAAAGAATGACTTTGCCGTAGTTAGAGGATAGTGAGGTGTGTATGCTGCTATCCATCTATCAAGGAAGCTACTTAGCTTCCTAGTTTGCTAAACTAGCATGCTATTGCCAGGTTCATGCCATACGGTACTTTGCCTCAGAAGGAGGTGAGGGAAGCTGGACACTCAAAACTATGAGTGTCGTATTTTATTTAAATAACATAGATGTTTCGACATATCTATCCAGCTATCTAGCTCACTAGTTTTGTAAACTATATTGAGCTAACACTATCTGCCCACAGTACCCTCTCTCTCTCTCTCTCTCTCTCTCTCTCTCTCCCCCCCCAAAATATGAATTATGAATACAAGAAGTGTCCTTGAGCCCGGCGGCTCTGAGAGGAGAGTGAAGCAGCACACTGATGGACCACAGGCTTCTTTCACTGCTCCTTCAGAGCTGTACGGATGAACGGGCCGCTGGATGGATGGACTGATGGAAAATCATCCATCTCTCCCCCCCAGCAGAGAGAGTCACACAGCATGTAGAATAATCTCCTCACTTTCTATTTCTCTCCATGCACCCTGTGGGAAACGTGAGGTTTGTAAACTGGACGAAACATCTGAGGGAATGCTGATGGGTAATTTCACTGACAATTTGCATGATCCATTTGTTCTGCTTATCTGACCGTGTAAAACATGTTGATTTTGTCACGTTTGCTGAGCTGCAAATGGTGCAGCGGCTGTGGGATCAAAATGAGGCCACATAAAATTGCAAACAAAAGAAAAAATAAGGAAATAAATCCAAAAAAGTGCAAAGAGTAGTATTGTATACAAAGAAAGTATTATAAATGAAAATAAACCAGTGAAAAAATAAGTGCTTGAAATATAGCATTTTTCCCCTCCAGGACACATTTTCCTTTTCCTTTACAACACTTTTCCCCCTGCATTCAGCCTCTTTTTGATGTGGGGGTGGGGCTAACCAAGCAGGGGCGTGGCCAAAGAGGAAGAGGCGGGTTTGACTGTCATCCTCACGTCACGTCGTCAGATTGAACTAAAGGCCGCACTCAAATTACCACAGAAGTCACATGGAAGATTAAAGCTGTATTGAAGCTTCCCAGAAATAACTAAATCTTCCAAACAAGGTATCAAATCATGGTGTTGAGATATATAATTATGAATACACTACCTCAAATTATAGGTTTCATGGTCTCCAATCAATTCATGCTCTTGTTTCAGTTTCATTTGCAATTTTTTGTTTGTTTATTGCACAATGCTTGACTTTGGATTGCAGGACGTCGGGTTCATTTGCAGATTGTTTTCTTTCACTATAGCGTGCATTATTTTTTCTTTTGTGTGCAGTTGTGCACGTCCTTGTCTTGACTCTGTGAGCAGCAGCGGGCATCTTCTTGTCCCACAAGCTGCCAGTCTGCCAGTGTTGTAAATAATAGTATGTGAAATATCACAGCAGGATGGGAGCCAATTTAATTCTTGATAGAGCTGAATGGATGAATCACTAGACAATGGATATATGTGTGCATGCGTGTGTGTGTGTGTGTGTGTGTGTGTGTGGGGTGAAGGTGCAGACAGACTTATTTAGAATGAGTCAACTGAACCACTGATTTCCTGTAAGAAATCCCCATTTTTTCCACATTTCTGAAAATGGAATAGTAAGATCTGGAACATTTTCTTTGTATTTTTCACCGGTCTGGTTCAGTTCAAAATCCAGAGCAAGATACTCCCAACACTACCCAGGGTTGTGGGTTCAACATTGGTTTAAACAGTGTAAATTGTTCTACTTGTTCACTCCACACGTCTGAACCAGGCCCATAGAGACTGTAAGACTTCCATTAGGTCCTTATTGAACCGCTGAGCTTCACACGCCTGCTGACGGCCTGTGAGTCCGTCCCTAAAGGAGTGGATTACGGAGTTACACTCCAACAGAGTCCCACAGCAGACGAGGCATGTAAAGTAACTCCCTCTGCTCATCTTCCTCTCTGTTGTCCCTCTGCTCTGCTCTTGTCGGTGCTCACCGGTCCACAAATGTGGAAGTCAATAGCCGAGAGACTAACCTGTCCCTATCCATTTACCTGTTAGCAGCACAGATCACTCAGCTGGGGGGACAGATAAAGGAGGAGGAGGAGGAGGTTTAGCTGAGCAGGAAACGAGATCGCTAACTCGGTGATAATTACCAGAGGGCGAAAACTGATCGATACGCAAAGTTGGACGGTAGAGCGCCTTTAACGAGGAGGTTTGTCTCGAAGTGTTTCACTGGAAACAATGGAAACTAAAAAAAAAAACAAAAAAAACCCACCATGATGAGACAGATCAGTTTCAGAGGTGTGTGTATATGTGGTGTGTGTGTGTGTGTGTGTATGAAATTATGGTTGTATAACAGGATAAGACTTTTATTGCCAAAAACTCAACTACAAAAACAAGCTTATTAAATTTAATAAAACAGAATAAATTTCATAATAAAACAGCAACAATAAGAATATTGTTGTTGTTGCTCGATTGCAATACGCAACTCACAATGGTGCTGCAATATTAAAAAAATGCTCAATATGTAATGTAATATGTGCTGCAATATGAGTGTTTTTTTGTTTGTGAGGTTGAGATTTTTTTTTTCCGATTTGCTCAGTTCAAGCCCTGATCAATCAAATTTATCAATGAATTGCATTTTAACAGGTCATCCTGTTTTCTTCTAATCCCATTTGTCTCCAATGCAGTTTGTTTGAGGAATTTTTCTGGGAACAAGTATAAATCTGTTGAAACAAAGCAGAATAAGGCAGATCAGCCCACTAGGATCAAGAAAATGACACTTGGTTCAAAAATATTCTGGAAACAAGTCGATCAGCATTGGAAACAAGTGGGATTATCTCATCCCACTGGCAGATTATTGACCTTGTTGGCAGAAAAACAAGATTTGAACACTGAGGATGAGACTGAATGACTTGTTGAGATGGAGATTGATATTGTGGACATTTTGCAGTGTATCATAATATTGTGACATGGAAGATGCAATGATATTTTGTCATTGTAAAGTTCTACAGTAGAACAACGTTTAGCTGCAAATAAACAGATATAATTGATTCTCTTCAGGCTTCATGATCCCGGGGAGACAAAGACTTTAACACACGGTGCAACTCAACAAGACAATGACATTCACAGCATGAAACTCTGGGTGTAAGTGTCTGGGCAAATGCATTTCCATGTCATTGTGGAATCTAATAATTAGCTTGATCCTTTGCACAGAGACAGTTCTCTCTGCCGGTCCGTTGTACAAAACCCAGTTCAGATTCAGAGCCCTGTGAAGTGTGTGTGTGTTTATGGAGAAGCAGAGAGAGGCTGCACTTTAACATTTCATGCACTTTAATGAAACACCTTGCCTCAAAAAAACAACTATAAAAAGATTCGTGTATCCTGAAGCCACCTCTCACATACACCCACACACACACCTACAGAGAGAGAGAGAGAGAGAGAGAGAGAGAGAGAGAGAGAGTCGGTGAGCTGAGTGTAAAGTTTCAGCGTCAGCCACACATGATGTGGCATCTGTGAGTCCCTTTAATTTTTCATCCCGGTCCTGCCTGCATCGTTTCTGCTGAGTTACTTTAAGTCTTTGCAACGCTGCATGGACTCTCTGTGAACTTATGGGACGACGATGACGGCCTGACCTCACGTGTCAGGAGGTCAATGCATGTCAATCAAACATGTTAGGGCATGCCGCACTGCATAAAAAGACTTACACATGCTTCAGCACCTGAGTCAAATAGAACCTGCATAGTAACTGTTTGCATGGTTTGTTTTAGCCCAGATAGGAAGCCTAATGGCTGGAGTGCATCACAAAATATAGTACAGTGACGTCCAGGAAGTTGGACAAATGTGGAAAAGTTGCAACACATTTAAAGTGGTAATACAGTAATTCTTAAGTTTGTGTTGTCTACTTCTTCTTCTTCTTCTTCCTTTTTCTGTGGTGCCTCTGTCAATCAAACAAAGTGGGTGGGACTTGGATTTCCTTGTTGATGGAGTTTCTCTTTTCTCTGACTGTTCAGCCATGGCGGCTATTGCTGCTCATGCTAACTACCCAGTTCTTCTTCTTTTTATTCCCAAAAAAACAGGAAACTTAAAATGCATCACTTCCTATGCAGCAGGAAAGACTAAACAGACAGACAGAGTGAAAATCATCATAATTATGTTCCTACCCCCTTTGGCTCATTTACATTTGGTAGCGAAAACAAAACGGCAGCGATATAATAACTTGCGGGCTGATTCGTACTGAATCTGAAGCGAACCAGGTCTGAAAACGCCTTTAAAGACAAGTGAGCGTACCATGATGCCCAACGTGCCTGACAATATCTGAATTATCCTAATGCAGCCAACCCCGCCCATCTGCCGTCCCCTGCAGTTTAAAATCCAGAGAATCATTAGCAAATACTCTCAGATCTGCTCTGCATGCCTCGCTGCAGCAAAGTCTGAAATCCTTCTCAGCATATAAAAGAGCCATCAAATCTAACCGACTTCGCCCGAAGTGCATTTTACATAATGATGTCTCAAAATCAGCCTGATATTGCATCACATATCCTCTGATGAAACGCTGGCCACTCCGCTCAAACATAAAAGATGGGAGAAAGCAGCAATAAGGGGCTTGATAAATTCCCTGGGTTATACACTTAAGTTGAATCCCCCCGCGCCCCCCCTCGCTTTGCAGTTTCTGATGGATCTTCTTCAGGATCAGAGAAGACAGTGTGTGCTCGCTTTCAGAGGTCACGTGCTGTCGGAGCAGGGTGCGTTTGTGGTCTGAAGGCGAGAGCTGCACATTAAGTGTCTGTCGGCGGCCGTTAACAATCACTTACAAACACAGTCTGACAAGTCCAGTGACGTCAACAACAATAACAAAAAAGGATGACCACTTCAAAGGCCTACCATTCGGTGGGGTTCATGCATTTATTCTGCATCTATACCTCGTTAGTGCCACATACAGTGGTACACCGCAAAAAAATCTCCAGCTGAACACGCCATTGTCCAACATTCAGTCTTTTATTGTTAAAACAAGGTCAAAAATCTGCCAAGTGCGATGAGATAATCCCACTTGTTTCCAATGCAGTTTCACTTGTGTGAGGATTTTTTCTGGGAACAAGTATAAATCTGTTGAAACAAGGCAGAATAAGGCAGATCAGCCCACTAGGATCAAGAAAATGACACTTGATTCAAGAAAAGTCTGGAAACAAGTTGATTAGCATTGGAACCAAGTGGGATTATCTCATCCCACTGGCAGATTATTGACCTCGTTGGGGAAAAAAAAAAAAAAAAAAAAAGCGAGTCTGATATTTGGTGTGCAGCACGCTTTGAACATTTTGAACCCTTTGATTTTTCCTGTTGCCAACCAGCTCTCTAAACAATTACTCAGCCGTGCAGGGGGATGTCTACTTTCATAAGACTAAATGATTTAAGTTTTTTTTTGCAGGGTAGATATTTTAGATGTCAACCTTAATGCATTTACATCTCAGACTAAATTAATACTGCAAGAAAAATGTTCTTGCATGCTAAATTTGCATACATTAATACAAACCTCAGAGTTTCCTTCCTTCCGTTTCTTGTGACTTCCTGTGAACAAACAGGGTTCATACAAAGTCTCGTACAAAGTTTGAAAATTGCCTAATTTTAACTGGAATATGCTTAAATTCAAATATACTTAAAAGATTTATGTTCTACACAATTACTCATGTAAAAAATCTTTTAATATTTGAAACAATCCTGTGCTCTAGATATTAACAAGCATTAAATAATCCTGATCAAAACTACAATCAAAGTTAATATGAACAGCTGGTAAAAAATAAAGTGACAATATACATTGATTGCTGTGGGTATAGTACAGAAATTCTGTAAACTTTATTTTTCACAGTTGCATTTAAAGTAACAATTTAGATTAGATGATAAAGGCTTTGAGACTCTGGAAATTTTGGTTTAAGTACCTTGAAAGTGCTTGAAAAGGACTTGAATTTGACTCTCGGGAGGCTGTACGAACCCTGAACAAAACTAAACCTTTGAAAACATTTCCTCCCAGGATCAGAGCAGGCGGTGGGTCATTAGTTGTGGGAGACTTCCACAGTGGCTGCAGCTTATTCTTTATTATGGGAGGCCACAGGAAAAAGATGAGAGACGCTGGCTTCTGACCAGAGGGTCGCGTGTTCGAATCCCCGGAGTGACTGAAAACATCTGGGTGGGGTCAGCGAGTGAGTCACCATCTCCTCTTTCTCAGCAGCTGATCTGCATACTGATGGAGCGCTGCGTGTGTGTGTGTGTGTGAGTGTCCGCCTGAATGTGAAGTAGATCATGTGTGGTTGGTGAAATGCCTCCCTTGACAAATAAAGGCAAAAATACCTCCTGTATAATCCAGAGCCTGGCTTAGATCCCTTTTCTAAATGATAAAAAATAGATTCTGTCACATCTTAGCAGAGAAACAGATTGTTTTGGCCATGATGTGAATAATCCACGTCTCTCTGATTCATTTTCATCTCATTTCTCTTGGGACAATATGTTTATCTCATAATGCAATGCAATACATAATTTAATAGATACGATGGGGCAAATAAAGTTTCAATAACCACAAAGTCTGACTGTGCAGAATTACGCTAATTTCGGAGCTGCAGATCTTTCCAGCGATGGAGTTGTTAGAATGTAAACAATTTAGAAAACCTCATTACAAAGTGCAGCTAACATGATTTTGATGGACAGCTCGTGAAATTGTGTTGGACAAAACGTCTCAAAACATCTTACAACAGCAGAATAAAGTGTAGCTGATACTGCGATTCATTTTTTCTGCCCCACGATATGTATCGTCGCATTTTTGTGTCACGATTTATTCAAATTCGATGTATCGATATGTCGTCTCATCATTTTGTTTTCTGATATTCTTGCCTTGCAACAAAGCAAATGTGAACTTGAGCATTTCTGCTTTTGTTCTGTATCTTTATTCCTACAAATATTCATACAGCTTCTTTGAAATGCTTTAAACAAAACAGGTTTGTCGCAGAATCAAAGAACAGCAAGATAGAGCTTGTGTTTAATGTGATGGATATAAAAAGTCACTCTCAAAGGTGCAATAACCAAAATCGCCACTCTTTTGATTTCAATGAGGACCGTTTAGACTCAATTGGGAAAAAAAAGTTGAATAAGCACATAATTTATCAGGAAGTCATCAAATTATGTGTATTTTTCATGTTTTTTCTTCAATTGAGTCAAAAGGATCCTCACTGGAATTGACTCTCGGCAATTTTGCATACTGCACCTTTAAACTGAATCGCCAAACTGTGGATCGTAAATCAAATTGAGGTTCACTCCCCTGCTTATTAGAGCAGGCAGGCTGTGATGGTTTTGCCACTTGCTGTTTGTCTTGCTGTGTTACAGTGTGGTTTCTCCTTTGTTATCTGTGAATTGTCCATATCAAGGTTTTTATTCCCTTCTTGTCATGGTGATAAAACAGTAAAGCTTCACATATAAAGAGAACATAAAGCTACTGGATGCAGTAAAAAGCCTCACTCGGGGGCTGTGAGCAGGACCAACACAGTCAGACCAGTACTAAAGGGCCTGTGGTCCGTTTGCAGGGGGATCTTGAAACCTCCTGTGACAAAAGTCCTGCTCATAAAGAGGTGAAAAACAAAAACAACACAACACTGTGAAAGAAAATACAAGTCCTGACTGTCAGGACTCTCCACTGTTCTGATTGGATGTTGGGTTCATTCTTCTTCTTCTTCTTCTTCTTCTTCTTCTTCTTCTTCTTCTTCTTCTTCTTCTTCTTCTTCTTCTTCTTCTTCTTCTTCTTCTTCTTCTTCTTCTTCTTCTTCTTCTTCTTCTTCTTCTCCTTCTCCTTCTCCTTCTCCTTCTCCTTCTCCTCATTATATAGAGATGTTGTGGATTCATCCCAACTGCCCTAATCAACTTGTTTCCAGAATTTTCTTGAATCAAGTGTCATTTTCTTGATCCTAGTGGGCTGATCTGCCTTATTCTGCCTTGTTTCAACAGATTTATTCTTGTTCCCAGATAAATACCTTAAACAAGTGAAACTGCATTGGAAACAAGTGGGATTATCTCATCCCACTGGCAGATTTCTGACCTTGTCTGTGGGGAAAAAAAGACTAACACTGAATAAGATGGAGATTTTAGAATACATTAGCCAACAAAACTACAATGTATCCATAAACCTATTCAATTACAGTAAGTGCAGTAAATGTAACTGAGGTACATTAATAGAGACGTGATGCAGAGAAACACACCAGTCGAAGCCATTTCACAGCGAGACTTGGCAAGTGAAGAGCTCCTGTATCAGATCCTGAAGGATTTTGATGACCTGGCTTACTCACAAAAGAAGGAGAAGAAAAAGACAAGACGGGCGGATGATTGCTCCATCCAATCAGGCTGTAAGAGAGACCTGCCGGTGATAATCCCAGTAGGTGGGCAGGCTAATATGACCGGCGAGGCTTTGTATTAACTATACAGGCTTCAATATGACTCATGTGAGGCTTTCAGACACTCCTCCCTCTCTCTCTTTCTCTTCTCTCTCTCTCCCCTCTCTGCCGATAGAAGAGCCTCTAATAAGGTGTCATGGTGGGAAGGCGATTTTTCCTCCTGCCCACTCTCCTCATGAAACACAAAATAAAAAGAAAAAGATAAGAGGAGAAACAGGCTAACAAGAGAAGACCCTCGACCCAAAAAAGAAAAAAAAGAAAAAGAAAAGCTCTGGTGGCTTATTGGACTGAACTGCTCGTCTCTCTTCTTAGTCCCACTGAATCTGAACATCTGAACAGAATCTAATTAAACTGGAGCAGGTCTGAATGGATGAATAGGTGGATAACCTGCTCTCTTTGCTTTAGGCCTTGTAAAAGACTCCAGACCTTTCAGTCAGCAGGCGATGGAAACCTCTGAACGTGGCCAGTTAAGCCCTTTACACATTACACGCTCTAAGCCAAGGGATGAATTCAGCTTCAGGCTCTGAATAGACACAGGTTATCTTTCACGTGAAGAAATCTCTATTTTAACAAGTCATTTGGTCTAATATTCAGCATTAAAATCTTGTTACATTACATTACATTAACAAACGCAAGCACATTTACTTTAACCACTTAAAATTCCACCAATTTGTTTATAATTTGGGCCAAAGTTGTAAAAATGTTTCAATATTTGGGTCATTTTTTTTCAAATGTGTGTAAAAATGTTAAATTTGTGCAAATTAAAAGAGGTGTCAAATTTGTTTAAAATTTGTGTTAAATTTGTAAAATCCCAACGTTGTAACCAAAAAGATCTGCTCCATTAACAAATTTTGAGCTCTTTGTTCCATGCATTGTAGGAGAGAAATTTTCATTTAAGCAATGTTTTGTAAGTCGTTGACAAATATACATAGCCTGTCTTCGTTTGTGTAATTATTTATCATTTCATTTATCGTGAGTGTGATGGAGGGGGACCACATGGAGTTTGTGCCCCAGGGACTCATGGTCCTGTGATCCGGCCCTGCATGGGACTGGTTTTTCCAAACACCACATTTGTCTTCATTTTACAAAATAAATTAATAAATAATGCATTTACACTTATTCACACTTGTGAGTCGGCTCCCATCATTGACCTAAAAGAGCCGGTTCAAAAAGCCAACAGTGAAAACAGCACATCGCTATAAAATATGTTTTTGAAGCAGAAGAATGTATGAATATATGCATGAATAAAATTAATGTACATATAAAGTATTCAGTGAGAATGGTCATCCCACTATCTCATATATAACATTATGAAAATATAAAATGTGATTAAATATTGATGGGGTCGTATAAATCTGTAATGCCACTCTGAGTCTGAATCTTAAATCCAAAGTATAAACATATTCCAGTTTAATATAAGTTACTCCTATATCTAAAAGTGAGTCAAAAATATGAGTAAATTTAGATAAGAAACTGTTAAAAACCTGTAATTAGGGTGAAATTAATAGGTCGATCATGGCCTTTTATTAAATAATGAGTATTTAGGTTTTGTTATCCACTAATGATATATTGGACGTTTCCCTAACCGCAGCTTCATAAAATCAGCCTTTAAAACCTCCAGTGAAATTACACTTTCTGTGCACTTATTACTTTTATGAATTTAACCTTTCAACAATGATTTCTGCAAATAAATTCTTCTTTTAAAGCTGGTGATGAATCTCAGAGTTTTACCCAAAGTCATTATAGCATTTTAAGAGCTGTTCACCACAAAGCAATTTCATTTCTCTGGGTTTCAGTGGAGAGATTTAATGTTCCATAATGTCCACATGCTGGGGTGAAAATGGTCAAAAAATGGTAATTTGAATCCAAAAATATTAATATGGGCATAAAGAAATCTGTATCTAAACCTCTTGGATTTAAAGTGTAAAGTGTGATCGGGACAATTTCTCAACTCCCTCATCATGTAAAAGACTCGATAAAACAGACATACGGGAACAAAGGCTGCCAGGGTCCATAGGGAAGACTTATTGACTGCAGAATTGGGCTTAGCAAGGTCACAAAACGGGGTAAAACCCATCTGATCAATGGGGGCGTGGCCTACGTTCACCCAGCCAAGGTGGGACACAGGTCAGCAAAGGGTTAAACACGACTGAAATATATTGATTGGAACAGACAAGCTCCTTGTGATACATTGTGATTAGTCATTTCAAAATAATTCAACATGAATAGCAAACTGTATTCAGTAGCCTTGGTAGTACTCCTTAAATCTTTATATATTAATCTATTTTTTATTATTCATGGTAAGCCAACAGCCTGACATGATGTTACCCTCGAGATGAATTTTGGAAAGCAGGCTGTGATTGGGATGAGAGCATGAGAGTGTAAAGGATGAGTAATTTTCATTGTGATGAATCATTAAGTCATGATAAGGGCACAAAACAAAGTTGTTTTTGCTGTGATCAATTATTCATTGAAAAGCAAGCAAAGAATATAAACACGCTGCTTAAATATCTTGTATTTCTAAGTATTACATCCCTTCCTTCTTCCTCTCATTATTGGCATCTCCAACACACACACACACACACACACACACGCTGCTGGAGAGTCGACATCACAGTAGCAGTAAATGCATCCAGAGGAAACTGGGATACCAGACATGACAACTGTTTGTAACATCTATTCACCCTGGCAGTGTTTCCCCCAGAATTTTTGGGACGCCCACTGCCTTCACAATATTTTGCAATTAAAAGTATCATGTCAACAGTATTGAAATGTGTCTGCTGTCTCGCCTATAAAAGGTCAAAACTGAGCTCCTGCTGGTTAGATTTTGCTGAGATGTCGAACGGACCAGCTGCTGTCACCACTTCAGTGTAGAGAAATTTCTCTACATCAAAAGAGGCCGGGCTCTCGTCACGCTGCGTTCCATTCAGAGTCAAAATTTCCCAGTTGAAACTTCCGAGCTTCAGGCGTTCCAGATGCAAACAAACAAAAAACATGGCTGACCGTGAAAAAACTCTTCATCCTTATGAATCATCAACAGTGGAACATCCGTGCATGTAGACTTTCAGAAATCGTTTAGACTAAAAAATGACATTGGCGACAAAGCTTGACAACAATTTACACACAGACACAAGTTTTACAATACGATATGTTTTATTTTAATGTCATGCAGGAAAAACTAGTTAACATAGCCTTTTAGTTAACTGTTTACCATTTACGTGTGCCTTCATTGGTGCTGCCATTGCTGTGTGATGTCACATCGCTGCGGGGGAGATGGATTTGCTTTTTCTACTAGGACGTTGGAAAAACCTCCACTTCCGAGTCGTCTTGAATGCACCGTTACACTCATTGTCCTACGGTCTGGGTTTTCTAATACGTGGGCCAAATTGAGGCTGGAAGCAGCACTGAATAATGGGAAATCTTTTTATTTTTTCTTCTCCAAGCCAGGCAGCATGAATTTGGCCGGACGGACCGCTCAGCCTATTTAGCAGTATGGGGGACACTGCCTGGAGGAGGTTAATAATTTTGGAGGCTGCCTCTGACCACATATCTGAAGTGGAAGCTTTGATTTATTAATTCAGGGAGTGGCAAGCTGTTTATGACAACCAAGTTTTTCTGTCCTTTTCTATCCTGCAATATTTGACTTTCTGCGCTGCACCCGAGGTGTAAAGTAACTAAATCCCGCTTCTGCACTCCTGTACTTCAGTCCACTTTTGACGTACTGTCCCTTTACTTGTCCGTTCAACGTGCCTTTCTCCTTTTCCTGCAGTATATTTCAGAGGGAAATCTTGTACTTTTAACTGCACTACATTTATCTGACGGCTGGAGTTCCTTTGCAGAAGAAGCTTTTCCATGCAAAACATCAAATGTGATGCATTGTTAGAGTGTAAACTAGCCAACAGTATATGGAGCAGTTGGAGCTACAACATTCAAATACTTCTTACAGGTTAATGCATCAATAATTTAACTCTCTGAAAGGAGCCATTCTTCACTATGACTACTTTGACTTTTCACACTCAGCTACATTTGACTGACAACACTGACACACTTTGACTGAAGGAATGCAGGACTTTGACCTTTAATTAGGCATTTTTTCCATTATGGTATTGGTGCTTTTACTTAGTAAGGGATGTGAAGACTTTTTCCACTGCTGCACTGCACTTTGCACTTTCTATACCTTAGAATATACTTATATTTTGGATAAGAAAGCTCTGCTCCTTGTTATTTCTTTACAGTTTGTGAACTTCTTGCTTTATTTGTATCAGTTGTGCAGCAAATGAGGTACTGTGAGTTTAATTCTGCTCAGTCCCCACCTGAGCTGAATTGAAACCTGCTCTGCAGGCAGCATTGTCATTAAACCTTTATTTATCCAGGCAGGGTTGACGGAGGGATGCCGGGAGTTTTAGTTATGCAAACATTTTCTCAGTGGCAGAGCTGCTCTGGAGGAAGAAATATTTCATTGCCTGATTTAAACCTCAGTGGGTGGAGCCAATGAATGTGGCTCAGCAAATGTTTGGCTCAGTTAAACATCCTCAGTGTGTATAGTCCAACTGGAAAACCCCAAACCAGGAACAGTGTGGTGTGTATGTAACTCATATGTTCAGAGGTCAGTGCCACATGTGACATTATCCAAAATCACACTGCAAAAAATCTCCATCTTAAGTTATTTACTCTCATATTCAATCTTAAAATCTAGTTTTTCTTAAAGGTGCAGTCTGCAAAATTGCCAAGGGTTGATTTAAGTGAGGAC
>OMKZ01052012.1:0-33263 GCA_900302535.1 Neoniphon sammara | reverse complement strand
TGTTTTAAGGGTTGGACAAATGCAAGATTGTCACGCTCATAGAAGAGAGGGGCTCTGTCACGGAAACTGCCAGCTAAAGGCTTAAATCACATGCCTGGAATACACAATGACTTCATGCACAGACACACACAGACATACACAGGCACACAGACACACACACATACAATACAGAATCCCCCTAAATTATGCAGAGTGAGACCATTCCTGGAAGCATCCGTTTCCAACATCTGCTAAAGTTACATTGTTGGCATGCATGTGATCAAGCTAAACAGATCAAAGGAGTGAAAATGCATCTTATACATTGTAAATACGCCCCTTAAATGGTTTCAATCACACATTTTAGGTGCTTTTTTCCAGCCCTGCCTGAATCTAGTCAGTGGATTTTTGTCTGCCAGTCAATTTGCAAACAGTCCTGAACTTATGCCTGAATTTATCATAGTCAAGGGTATCAAATGTTACATGTAACCTCTGCATGTCTGTTATAATTTATATGCAGTGAGACTATGATAGAATTCTGTTAGTATAGGTTCAAAGGTCCTTGTAGTCAATTCAGTGGCTCATTATCATTCATAGCATGTAGGAGAAAATATTCTCAAGCAGGCAATTCAAGAGAAAAAATTTAATATGTATTCCATGTATTCAGTTTATGTACTTATCTCTGACATTTGTTTTTCACTGGAGCAGTAAGAGTGTTCTTGCCCTGACAATGTCAAGTCAGCAGAGAGACTAAAACCTCATTTCTCCTTGACACCCTCCTCTCAATGCCACTTTACACAAGGCAAATTGTCGCCACCTAAAGGTAGCTTTTATAGCCTTTCTGTCTCTCCCTTGCCTCTGTACCACCTGCACCATATTAACATGGATGGTCTCCCACCGAGACAGGATTCTGTTTAATTAGAGTTTTGCACCTAATCAAATTACAACACTCTTATCAAAACAAATCAATATGATAATTTAGGAGCCATTTAAAAGTCATGACACAGAAGCCATACAGTGTTTGGTAACAATAAGTGTGTATTGTGAGGGAAGGGCAGCTTCTATCTGAAGACAGCAAAAGAGGAACTTATGAACCAGTCAGCAGGCCACAGCCCGGCACAGCTGGCTGAAGCCAAACGTAATGCGGGACCAAATCCTCAAATGTATTCAAGACAGAGTTGGCCCGGGCTCACTCTTTGGAGCGAATTACTGAAATCCCTTCTTCCTGAGCATTGAGGAATTCTGCAGCGGATTGGTTTTAACCTTGATTCCACAGTAAGTAATACCCTTCAATGCCTTAAGCGGAATTAGGCATCATTACGTATCATCCATCTCCTTACCCCAGGAATTCTCTTTACAAATGAAATGAAGCTCTCCACTGGGCCTGGTGCTGGCACAGTGGTGACAATGATAAGGCCAGCAGAGCTCTGCTGATATGTTCCTATTATTCCCGTCTCCTAGCTAGAGACCCAGCCCAGCCTGTCTACCCATGCACCACTATAAAACATCATTAGGGGCCAGCAGCAGTGTGGAGAGACACTGGGAGTTGCAGGCTGCTACTGTATCCCGACTTAGTGCAGATGAAGACAGCAGCACTAAGGTGCCCTTGTGAAGCTGACTGAGGAGGCGATATGCTCTCACGCTTTATCTATCTCTTTATTTATTTTTCCTATTTAGCCTCTCCTCCCCTGGCAACTGTAGTGACAGATAGGCTGAGAGGCCTTGGGATCGATGGAAGGGGAATTCTGTCTTTGTTTCCTGACATTTTTCCCATAGCCACTCTACTCTGACTCAGGTTACTTACTGTCCACACGTAGAGAGAGAGAGGGGAAAAGAAGCAGGGAGAGAGGAGGGAAGGGATATGCTTCTGCACATCTTTAGAAGAAACCTGATGCCCCGGGCCATCTCCCTCTACACAGGTTTCTGTTGAATAATACAATAGAGCACCCTGCACGCCTGCTGCGTTGAGGGGACCCTCTGTAAACAACAAGTCACTAAGGAATGTGTTGTTACAGCTCCTGCTTGTTTTCCCTTTGACAGTCTGGAAGAGGAGGGGAAAAAAAGTATTCAGCAGCTTTACACAGCCTAATTCATCATCTCTACATTAAGGGAGAGACAGCCTGCAGAATGGACCAGCAATTATTCTGTCCCTCTGATTAGGAAGCCTTAACGGTCTTTGTGCTGACCCTTGCCCTATGCAGCTGGCTCATAATAGAAGCAGGGCTGAGACTGAGAGTGGGAACAACAGACAGTGGCCTTCCTCCCTGGTGGGAACATGTCACATTTGATCACAGTCATCCTCACATCCACGTCCAGAGCAAATACTGGGATGGAAAAGATAGCAGAGAGCCTAATAGAAAGGCTAATAGATAGTCCATCAAAATATATCGAGAAAGAAACACTCTAGTTCTAACAAAAAAATATGGTGCCAAAGATAGAACCAAATAACGGTATTACTGACCTTAAATATTATTTTGTCAGGTTATATTATGTTAAGACCATAAAAATATTATTTGTGAACAACTGATAACATAGGAAAAGGGTTCAGATCGCTTGAACTGTCCATTATCTCAAATATTTCATCCCTAGTGGAACACTGTGTCTGAGGTAGGACTTAATCCTAATCTGACACGACAGACTTTAAATGGGCTTAAGGCCAAAGAGACACAGAAGTTGTCACGTTACAGGCTTATACGCCCAAGTCCTCTCCACAAAGACTTATAAAGTAGCCATGAAAATGAGTACAATCTCCTAATCTCTAGGAATTAAATTCGACAGGGGTAATCCCAGAAATCATCAATGATTTAATGTTACTGTTGTTATTATTGATATGTATATATTACTGTATATCATATGTATATTATATATCATATTATCATTCTAACAAATTAATTACAATACATCTTTTTGTCTTTTGAAACTATAATTGGAAAAATCTGTCATAACAACCAAATTAAATATAGATCTGATTAGTGAGCTTCTCATCAGATGAAAGAGCAAACAGAGCATTGTTTTGCAGCAAAATAGTAATGGGTGTTAACTTCGCTCTTAATCATTAGCAAGGCCAACATGGCTCTGTGTATGGAGATATGCAATTCATTAGCTACCAAGGACTGCATAAATCTATAGAATACTAACAAGGCCTAGGAGGAAAAATATGCAACATGAAGAAAACACTTGATGTTCTTTATTGATTGCGCTCTTTCATTAGATTTAGCATTTCAGAGTATATTTTTAACCACAAGACCTAATTACAGAATCATGACATGAGAAGATTATATATCACCTCTGTGGGAGAAGCCAGTAGTACACGTTCAGTTGCCAAGACCTCCCAGCTGTTTCAAATACGCCTGTTTACTGCTCAGTAAATGAACAGGAATGAACTGAGAGTGATTCTCTGATTAGAAACAAAGTCTGAATGAAAACTGATTTTAAATGTCTGATGCCAGTTGTGTGACATCATACATCTTCCTAAATTTCAAAAATACCTGACTTTTGTTGATCTCACTGTCTCTGCTCTATCAGAGCTACTGAATAACTGTTTAACCCTTTTCATGCTCAGCTCTTCCTCCCTCCTCTCTCTCCCTCTGTGCTCCTCTGCCTCTCTCTTCCCTTCTTTTGATTATAAAGAACAAGAGGCAACAGTTGCTGCAGAAAATGGGTGTTTTTTTGTTGTTGGTTTTGTTTATGAGGTCTGCGATGTGGAAACAGCAGCACATTCTAAACAGTGAAGAAGAAGATTGCAGTTTGTCTTACCTGTATGATAGACATGCGGTTAGTAGGTGTGTCTGTAGTGCTGGTGACTGGGCCTGTGAAGCTGGTGTGGCATCCCACGTGGCCTTGGGGCACGCTGAGGTTACTGGCAGTGGGCTTGAGGTACATGACCTCTGACCTTGGTGAGCTGAGTGGCAAGCGTGTCTGGTAGTCAAAGTACATGGGTGAGGTGGCCAAGGAGGGACTGCTTACCACATTCATCACATTCATGGCATCTCGTTCTTCCACCTCGCTCTGCACCAGCATGATGTCGTTCTTGTTAATCTTCTTCTTCTTGCCTTTCCCCAGCTGTGGATGGGAGTACTCTGCAATGCGACAATTATACGTGCGAATCTCCTTGTTTTCCCGCTTACACTTGATTGCTATGGTCACCATAGCAGCCAGAAGCATGACGGATATGATGCTGAGAGTGACAATGAGAGGCAGGGACATGTCCCAAGTGCGGCTCTCCTCATTGATGCGTGGTTCTCCACCAGGTAGAGGTCCATTGTAGGCCTTGATAATGAGCCTGGCGGCAGCTGTGAGTGTTGGCTTGCCATGGTCCATTACCCGGATGATCAGTTCCACGATAGGGCTCACATCCTCCCAGAATGGGTGGGCCGTTCGCACCTCCCCGGTCACTGGGTCAATCTCAAAAAGGTGTTCTTCATTTCCATCTGAGATCTCATAGGTGAGCCTTCCGCTCTCACCGTAATCATTATCCACCGCCCTCACTGTGGTAACAATGTAGCCAACGCCAACATTACGCGGCACATGGATCTCGGCTGTGTCGTTCTGGAGAAGGGGCAGAACAATGACGGGGATGTTGTCGTTTACATCCAGAACACTGATGCGCACTGTGGTGTTGCTCTCCAGGTGAGGTGAGCCTGCATCTTTAGCGAGAACCTTGAAGTCAAAATATTTTATCTGTTCATAGTTGAAGGATCTCACGGCATAGATGGCACCATTAGCAGCATTCACATTAACATAGGTGTTGACATCACCTCCACTCACATTGGAGTTGATTATACTGTAGTACACTGTGCCATTCTGGCCTAGGTCTGGGTCATGGGCCAGAACCGAGCCCAGGTACTCCCCAG
Source organism: Neoniphon sammara (assembly GCA_900302535.1). NCBI lineage: Eukaryota > Metazoa > Chordata > Actinopteri > Holocentriformes > Holocentridae > Neoniphon > Neoniphon sammara. Next base: position 28,434 of record OMKZ01052012.1, on the reverse strand, counting down.
GGATGTTGTTCTCTGGGATCTGAAGGAGGTAAACAGACTTGGTAAAGCGAGGAACGTTGTCATTTTCATCCAGAATCTTTACGGTGAAGGACTTTGTGGAGTTCAGAGGAGGGATGCCATTGTCTTTAGCCACAATGGTGACATTGTACTCATCCTGTACCTCTCTGTCCAGTGGCCTGTCTGTCACCACTGTGTAGAAATTATCATAGTTCTCCTCTAGTTTAAAAGGGACATTACCCAGCACTCTGCACTGAAGCTGCCCATTCCTGCCCGAGTCCTTGTCTGTGACACGAACGAGAGCAATGACAGTGCCTGGGGGTGCAGCCTCACTGATGGCCCCTTGTCTCACAGACACAAAACCTATAGATGGCCAGTTATCGTTCCTGTCAAGCACTTTAACAGTGACTTTACAATGGCCGGGTATTGGATTAGGACCTAGATCCTTTGCCTGGACGTCAATCTCAATAACTGGGCTCTCTTCATAGTCAATTTCTCCCTGAATCTTTATGACCCCTGTCCTGGAATCTATGGAGAACAGCTCCCGAATCCTCTCTGGGGCGTAGCCGCTAAAAGAATACACTACCTGTCCATTATTACCCTCATCAGGATCAGTGGCATTTAAATCTATCAGTACTTTACCAGGGGGTGAATTTTCAGGAATTTCCACAACATAGGAGGGCTGATCAAAAACAGGGCTGTTGTCATTGGAATCAATAACTTTAACATTAATCTGCATAGTCCCTGACCTAGGATATTCCCCACCGTCAGTGGCTGACAGAATAAGGGTGTGATGGCTGCGCTCCTCTCTGTCTAATGGTCGTTGAATAACTAACTCTGGGAACTTAGTCCCGTCCCCGCGGGATTTTACCTCCAAAGAAAACAGATTGTAGTCATCTCGCGTTATCTGATAGGTTTTCAGGCCGTTTTCCCCTGCATCCGGGTCGTGCGCGCTGGTCAGGGGAAAGCGCGTCCCCGGCGCTGCGTTCTCAGAAATGTCAATATCTATCTGATCGGAGGGGAAAGTGGGCGAATTGTCGTTGATGTCCTGAATATCTATTTTAATCATGCAGATCTCCTTGTCATTGGCAAACACCTCCATGGAGAGCTGGCACTTGGGGTTTCTCCGACACAGTGTTTCCCTATCGATGCGCTGCTTGGTGTACAGCAGTCCGCTCTGAGGGTCCACGTCGATGAGATGCGGGGCAGAGTTCTCCAGCACCCGAAAGTTGGCTTTCTTACCCTGCCCTCCCTGCCCCGTCTGTTCGAGTCCGAGTCTGGCATCTTTGGCAATGTTCCCAATCACTGTCCCCGGACCCTGTTCCTCCGGGACAGAGTAATTCAAGTTTTTCAACGTCAGGGCTTGAGCCCATAAGAGAAGGAAAAAGAAAATAGAAAGATACATCCCCCCGTTCCGTTAGAGCGTTTATAATCTGTGATTTGTTTTACGCTTCCTCCGACCTGTTGATACGCCGACCAAATTTGGTATTTCTTTTATTCATGATCAAACAAACAGTTCTGTTCATCATGTGAGGCCTTGATATTCGTCTTCGTAGATTGTCTTTTTTTTGCGCCTTCTGTGTCGCTCTATCCCTCTCTCTCTTCCAGCAATCTGTGGTGCTGAACACCTAATTTATATTCAGCTGAGCGCCCAGACTCATCTGAGCAATAATCGCAATCCGGTCTCCACCAAACAGAATAGTCATTTTAAGTGTGCACTCATACCACCTAAGAAAGAAAAAAGGGGAAAAACGTTTCGATTAGTCAATCAAATAAAAAAAAGAAAGAGACTGAGCTATACTTGCCATTCTGCCAGTGAGAAATTAGATCCACCGCTGAGCCAAAATGAAACGCGGCTCATGCGTAATTCATCTCCACAATTATGGGGGAAGCTTGTCAATTAGTTAACCTTGGGAAGCAACTCGGCGCAGCTCTGATACATAGGACAAAAACGATTCCTCTTGTAGGACATTTACCAAATGTATTATCATGAACAGAAGATCCAGCATGCAGTTTTATTTTCTTTTTAAATCTATCTCTTGTGCAATGGGCGACCTGACCCAAACACAATAATAGCTCATTCACACATTATGAGAATGCTGATTGGAAACTGTAATAGGGTAACTTTAATAATGTGTTAACACTGCAGGCGTACAACTGAAGATGGCCTATTGTGGCGGCTATTTGAATAAGTGTGTATAAAATGAGCCTCTTACACGCATTAACAAATCCGCATAATCCGGATATTTAAAATGAGCCCTATAAAAATTCAGAAATGAGCTGCCAACATCTCAGCACAGCCGTTTAATTCTCTGTGCTGCTGCTCTCAATGTCTCTCTCATCCTCTCTCTCTTTCTCTGCAAGATACAATGGTCCCTGCGAGAAGCTGTTGCATCCTCATGCATAGGAGATGGAGGTGAAATAACCATCGTTTAGAATGAGCAACAGACAAGGCTTCCCGTGGAGCACTACACAAACAGAAGAGACCTAAAGGGGGAAAAAAGACAAAGCATGAACTTACCATAAAAATGCTATAATAGTCCAAAAAATGTTGTAAAGATGAAAAGAGACAGTTCCAGCGGGGTTTAGGGAGAGTTTCCCCCACCACTTCAATACCTCCCGTATCCCCTTTCTCTGTGTAGAAAAAAAGCCACCCGCCTCTGATGCACACGCAGGCTACAGTGCAGCGCAGTGGAAATATAAAAAAGAAAAAGTGCTCCAGAAAAGTATGACTGTAATGTCAATGAGCTCAAGTCCTCTCCGCTGTCTGATTGGGATGCAGCGGCTCGCCTGGTGTCTGCAGTGAGTCACCGTTCTTCAGTGGGGAACTGTTTTGAGAAATACGATGTGGGGGAGGAAAAAAAATCCAGATGAGAAATAACGTAGATCCAGAGAGGATATCAGCGAAGTGGTCAGTGTTTTTTATCCCAGCCGAAACAGCGCTGGGTGACTGATTCCAGTAGTGGCATTTTGTCCTTGTCCGCCGTCCCCGTAAAAGTCCACAGAGCGACGGTAGCACAAAAAGGTGGTCAACAACAACGCCGCATTCCGCCCAGGGTCTCTTTATAGCTGTCAGGAAAAAATTGGGTATTTTCGTGAATATAAAACACAGCTCTATTTTGGTATTTTACGCACGTTGGATAGCCTTCACCACATAGAGCGCTTCCTCTCACTGACTGAACTCCGGACACCGCATGGTGCATTAAACATTGTCGCTGCTCCTCTGCCAACCAATGAATTTGAAGAGGTGGGGAAAGAAGGAGGGATTCAAAAGCCGCTTTAGGTACAGACTACAAATGATTGGTGGTCCCGTGGTTCACCGGTGGTGCATCTGTTTTTCAAATATCACACTTCATTGTTGTTTAGAATAAAGCAAAACGTGCGTTGGAGGCGCTTGCCAAGAGGCTGCAGGAGACCGGTAGAAGTCGTTTGAAATGTCAGTTCACTCATTTAATAATAGGATACAATGAACTGGATAAATTGGCTCAGTTTATTGTAATTAACCGCGTTTAACACATCAGGGATGTTGCACAGCGAGAATCCACTTGAAATAAGTTTTTTTTTTATTATTTGGGTGATTTTACTGACTTTTGTAGGCTGACATGAAAATCGATTACCTAAATTCATTGTATATATTACAGTAAGTGCACTCATAGCAATGTACCTTACACGAGGAGAGAGTCTTGTAAAGGAAAAGAGGCCTAGTAATTATTATAGTTGTTATTTTAAATATATTTGATTTTGTGTATAATGATCGTTGTTTTGATGATGACTGAATTGAGGTCATTTTTATCTACCACATCATTACTCGATTTACTTTCATTCTCTATTGTACTGTATTGTAAGGACACAGCGAATTAGGATTGCTGTTTACCCACTTGCAGGCTTGTGCTTTGAACTTGCATTTGAGGTATTCACAGTTAAAGGCAACCCTTGCCTTGACTTCTATTTATCTATCGAAGCTTTTCTATTATTCTGCCTGTTTTTCATCTTGACGGGAAGCAGCAGTGATTTTGTTTAACATAGTGGTTGTGTAGTCTGTGTAATTAAAAATGATTAATGACTGGATAAAAAAAAAAAAATACAGAGAATGAAAATTGGAGAAGTTAATAGCATACTACAAGGCGGCCATACCTGAATGGAATCATTCAAAAGATTTAAAAAAAATCTAAAAATTTTGGTTTGCATTTTTAAGTCTATCTATCTATCTATCTATCTATCTATCTATCTATCTATCTATCTATCTATTTTGGTTTGTGTTCTAACAAGAACTATTGACTTGTACTGTAAGAGCAAATCATCCATAAACAAAGTTGTGTATGAAGCTGACAGATGACCATTCTTGATATTCATAAGGACAACAGCAACCCTTGATCCTCTACATATGAAATCATTCATCAGCTTCCTTAACCAATCGCCAATCAACCTGACGTGCATGTCTCTGGACTCAGGGAAAACCCATGCTAATATGGGGAGGACAGGCAAGCTCTGTACAGAAAGGACCTGGGATAAGAAATGCACCTGAGACATTCTTTGCTGTGAGGCAAAGTTTCAATTATTTATATTAAAAAGTATATCATGACTCAGCAGCATACACATGCATACAAATGTCAGATCATGGCATTAGTGGACTTTCCATTGCATTATTGACTTGTATGATTGTTAATTGATCACAATTCTACAGTGACATGGCAGAGTGAAACAGCATCATTCATTTGGTACGGATATTTTAACATAAGTCAGCTTTGTTTAGTGTGATCTTGTAGTCCATCCATGTATAAACATGGATCTCAGCTTCCTTGACATTCCTACTGACCTTTCTCTCTGACAGGAGGGAGTGACAGGGGTGTCAGGATCATTCGTTAGTCCGATGGCGACCAAAGCTTATTATTAACCACCAGGTTTGATCTATTAATGTCAAGATGTTAATAACTGGTGAAGGTAAATGTCACATTGCTGTCAGCAGTGTGTGTGTGTGTGTGTGGTGTGTGTGTGTGTATGTGTCTTGTTTGTGTGTCTCTCTGTCTTTATTGAGACATTATGATGTATTGTTAATATATGTATAAACCCTATTCTGCAGAAGTCTTCAGGTCAGGTGAATGATCCCAGAATTACTGAACTCTGGACAAAAAAGAAAAAAAAACTGGTGAAAGTAAGGTGATTTTATGAATTTGATCATGCGTAAACCTAATCAGAAAAAACATTTCAGTCTGCTCTTTAACAAAGTTGAATTATCCACTTCCTCAAGTCCACATCATTTCCACCACATGTTATGATAATTTTGCCAAATATCACACTAGCTTGCTTCCCCAACCATGGCTATGCTACACACTCAGCTTAAACAATGCCTGGAAAATCACCTGCCTTGATGAAATGTCACCACTGCTGCAAGAGATAAACCCAACCATTAGCAGCTTTCTTCATTAGCCCAATTAAATGGCCCTCAGGAAATGCACTGACAGAAAGCGTATTTGGAACGAGCTGCTGGTGAACAGCTGCATTAAAACACTGTTTCGTAAATTAAATTTCAATCTAATGGCAATGGTCTTTCTTCAGGTGGTAATAAGTGAGAGAGAGCATCTTCCTGCCTACACTGTTTAACCCATTTTTGAACTTTTCTCTTACTCTTACTCTCTCTTGCACTCTCTGATTTCACTCCTTTCTGCCTCAAGCGATGAAAAATGTGTTCCACTCTTCCACCATAAAGAAATTTAAGCCATGAAGAAGGACTCTGTGGAGTCTAGTGTCCTTTTCGTGAGCGTTTTCTCTATCATCTCTGTCTGAGCGGTGAGGAACACGGTCAGAGCTGACTTTTTACACATGGCAGAGGATTACTATAACCATTTTCAACAACTGCTTTCTATTTGCAATGACTGCTACCACTTACGAGTTGTTTTCCCACCACACAAATGTTTCTGGTTTGACGTCCAAATCTGCTCTTCCTGTTCAAACTGTTCACTGTTGGAGGAAAAGTGAGGGCAGCATCTTTTGGGTCACTTCAGTTGATGTGGCTCAGTGCTGGTTAAGCATTGGATTGCTGCACAGTTTGACTACTTTTACGTGCTCCATAGTGCGAGAGCAGGGACTAAAGCAATGAGTAAATTTTCAATATTTTTATCCTTTGTTTTGGCACAGCTTAGCTGCAGCAGCTGTTGTGTGACACTGGGAGTCAGACTGGAACACTGAGAGGTGTGCAGTGATGAGGATGGTGGGATTTTATTGCTGGAGCAACAGGAATTTTTCTATACTGTGTGTCCACCATGCAGCTCATCCTGCTAGTCGCTGCCTTCACAACAGAGCAGCTGGGAAGCCAATGAGCCTTAAATCCATGACCTGGCTCAGCAGTTACATCCAGCCTCAAGAAAACAATGCTTTACTCTCACAGGTCAATAGGCCCGATGTTTCTATTCAACATGCGCTCTGTGTGTTTGTGTGAGAGTGTGTGTCTGTATGTACAGTATGTGTGTGTGTTTCTCAGGCTGTCTGTCTCTGTGGCTGGTTTCTTATTTATCCGTGCATAGTGTGCAGGTTAAGAGTGTATTCTCTCTCACACAGGTCAGTGAACCTGAAGATGTATGTAGTTGAGTCAAAAAACAACCTGGTTGTGTGTTTTGGGGTGTGTTTGTCAGCGTGTTTGTGCCTGTTCATGGGTGCTTGTGTTTGTTAGTATCTTCCAGATAAACACTGCTCACCTTTTTCCAGCTCCTGCTTCACAATCAGCCTCACTTTTGTTTGGCAGGGTTGTTTTGTTACTACAGCGCGAGCCTTTGTTTACTTCTGTCAGTAAGATGCTTATAAGTTGATCTGCTTGAACACATAAACCAATAAAGAGATTATTAAAAAATAAGCTTCACTGTGGTCAGCCATGTCTTTTCAGAGGCAAATTGCTCGGAGAAGATTCAGCGTGTGCCTTCTATGTTTTAAGCCTCAAATGCTGCTGGATGCATGCGTTGCTCCTTGCAGCATGCTGCACTCTTCTTTTCTGACAGATGAAGGAGTACAAGATAGGTTGTGTTTGCCACCTATGGCTTCCCAGCATCACCTAGTGCTCACAGTGAGCCAAACTGTTGGGCCAGCTGAGGCTGGACATAGAAGCATGGTGTAGTAATAAATAGCAGACCTGCGGTGTTGTCAATTTGTTTTTATTCATTATGAGATGCAAATAATCAACTCTTCTTCGACCTGAGGAATGAGAAACATGGCTGAGACCTGCAGCGCCCTTTGGCATTGGACATTGGCGGGTTTTAAAATTTTAGCCTGGCACACCCACACAGTTTATGATCACTGTCCAGTACATTAAAAATCTTCATTAGCCATCTATCCTCCCCTGTTGCTTTTCAGTCAGACGAGTCTGAATAGTGTTTCCCCTCTTTACCTGTTGGATTTTCAACACCACTGATTGATTTTTTTTTTTTTACTAGAAGATGCAAGACACAGATCCAGTAGAAACTTTATTTTTGTTTTGTCATTTCCAAACCTCGTTAAAAAAAAAATAAAAAAATCAAGCCTGAGCAATAATTGGTATTGGCACCCTCACACACCTTTCCCTGCATTGCTTTTGTTTTGTTAATTAATGTTGGAGAGATTAATTAAAGCAACAAACAGAGGTGTTCATCAGACACTGAAACGGGCAAACCAAAGTGACAGAGGAGGCCTCCTGAGAAACAATGCACAAACAACAGCTTTTCATCAACACTTATTTCCAGGAAGGATTATTAGTTCTGTTTTTCTTTTTTTTTTCTTTTTAATTTGCCAATGCCAAACAACTCAAGTCAAATAAAGACTCATCTTCCATTGAAATTTAGCAATCTGAATTTTACAGACTGAACACAAAGCATTTACCCATTTCATTGTGATCCTATGTAGCTCAGTGAGTTGAACATGGCTTTAACGCTGCTGGAGTGATGAGTTTGTCTGCTGTAAATATGAGCAGTGATGATACTTGCAAGGTCTGTTGTGCCCACCAAATGGTTTATGTTATACTTTAAAAAAATAATAAGTATTACAAAACTAGTTGTTTTCTCTATAGAGTAGCCTGTTGTTACTGGTGTAAGAAACCAGAGAAAGAGGAAGAAAGAAATAAAGAAAAGAAATACAAAATAGATGTGAAAGTAAACTAGGAATAGATAACTTTTGTTGTGGGTTTGCAAGGACATTAACTGTATTAAAAAATAAAACATCTATCTATCTATCTATCTATCTATCTATCTATCTATCTATGTTTTTTTTAATGCAGTTAATGCCCTCTGCCTCTTTTGTCCTCGCAAACCCATCACAAAAGTTTTGTTATTCCCAATGTACTATCATATCTATTTTGTATTTCACCCTGCCTATTTTATTTTAGAAAAACACCACAATTACTAATTAAGCTGTATTCATTTGATTCATTTGATGCACAATAGTTGCAACATTAAATTGCATCACATTTGAAGCATCAAAAGCTGTACATTTATTTGGAAGGTGTTAGCTAGAGATACAAATTGGCACACTAAATTAGTGATAAGTGATTGTGTTTTGAAAGCTCATCACATCCATAGACGTGATAATATTAGAATTTTCATACACTGTTGCAACTGACTGAAACTGACTTGCTTATGTATTTTGGCCAAACCTTAAGCATAATAAGAAACTGTAGTACCTCTACTAGTTTGTGCGGCTCTTATAGTTCAAGTGAGAATAGTAATATGTTTTGGGGAAAGACATTGCATATATAGTGTCTATTCAGGTGTATACTTAGTGGTTCCTCTGTTTTGCTCCAGTTCATTCATTTTTATGATAAAAGACAGAAATAAGAGCATGGACTACTTTACATCAAAATGGGTCAAAGTGATTTTCTACAGAGGAGATAGAATCATATTGGGTCACTGCATTATTTCTGGTAATTCAGAAAGAACAAGTGTTGTAGGATTGTTGAAAATTACCAACCAATTTTATATAGGTGACCTAGTAGAGAGTCTATATTTGTCTTGCATTGGGCCTACTGTATGTGGGGGGAGTGGATTTGTCTCTGTTTCCCTCTGTCTCACTTCTCAGCTCACCTTATAGCTGATCTTCAATCTTCATATCTTCACCACCTGGCTGAAGGTCCGTTGGTCCAGCTGCCCATGTCTGTCATTGCTGGAGTATTTGAGACCGGTGCTGGTCTTGTGTAAGATGCATCCGGTCTTGAATTTGCATTTTCAGAGCGTTTTACTTTTTTCACAGTCTGAGCAAATTTCTCAAGGTCTTGTCTTTGAGAATTTGCATTATCTCTTTCAGCTGTGCGTCATAGAAAAAAGTAATAATAATCTTGCCTAATCATGTAAAAAAAATCATAAGATGTAGTCTCAATGGTTCTTTCGAGTGCCATTGTCATTTTGATATTAAAAGAGTGGAATGCTATTTGGTAGGAGCCTTGAGATTTCCCCTTTGGTCTTGACTCAGACTCAATCACGCCTGCCCTCACTTTGTCTTGAGTAAGGCGATTCTGACTCTAGGCTGGGTCTCTGTCTCTCCCTCTGTATCTGAGCGTGTCTGTCTCTTCTCCTTAATCTCTCTCTCTCTCTCTTTCTCTCTCTCTCTCTCTCTCTCTCTCGCCCTTCCTCTACTACTATCTCCCTTTTACCATCCCCGGATTATGCCAACCACTCCTCCTTCTACTCTCGTTTTCTCCTTCCCTCTCGGTGCCCTCTGCCTCTGTCTCCCTGTAGTGAACAGGTGTATCTGTCTCTCTCCTGATGAGTTTATTACTCTGAAGTGTCTCCATAGTCCCAGTGGACCCCCTGCCTCCTAATACGCTTAGCCCTCACAGCTTATGTCAGCCAGAGTGGGTGGTCTGATAACGCTCCGCTTGATCAAGCCATCCGCATCGGGGTCCATCTGGTCCACAGTCACTTTGGTCAGCTTGCATGTCAGGGAATAGTCACACAGACACACACACAGACACCGCATGCTCACAGTAACCTTCCCTCACCCATTAAAGGTGATAGAAGTGACACTTTAGCGTGGTAGCCTGGTGACCATATTTCCAAAAAGGATCTGAAAATTTCTAGACATCTCTCTTTTTTGTCAGCGAGCAGGCATGGAGATTAATGCAGAGTGACTCTGCTTGGTTCCTTCAATACATCAAGCCTGCGCGCTCTCGAGAGGAATCAGGAATAAGTCCATTCTGTACATGGCAGCTGAAGAATTGACTGGGTTCACTCTGAGGGAGAATTTCCGATTGTATCTCAGTTTGAATCATGTGAAGCGTTCTTATATATCACCTTAAAGCTGCGTATGAAGTACATCATCTGAAACATCGAAAAGAGCACTGCATATGTTAGTAGTGGCTAGCGGTAGAGGTAGCAGTTCATAGAAGGAGATTTTCTTCTGCAAGATGAGATTGTTTAAACGAAGTTACGTTGTTGCATCTGGGAGGTTTTTTTTTTTTGGCTTTTATTTGGCAGATTAACACGGAGAAAAACAGAAAAGACAGAGAGAGAGAGAGAGAGAGATGCATGATGCATTATATGATGTGCACCTCAGACTGTTAATCCACCAGAAAGCCCCATAGCTATGTTGTTTTAATATATGAGGCAAACAATTACATTAAACACACTGTCAGCGTAATATTCCATTTTCAGCAGTACAACAATAAAGTGACACTTGACTATCTTTTTTTGATGTCACCTTCAACTGTCGAATGTGTTCACAATATATAAACAGGAACACCCTAAGACATATGTAGAACCAGTAATCCATGGCTGATCCCAGTTATTAGGTTACCCTGGACATCAGAGGCAAGGCTGGTTGGCAAGTGTCGCCTCATCAGACCATCAAATCAGCAGCAGTCCCAAACCTGCTTCCCATCCACCCCACGCCCTTTTTCTTTCTCTCTCCCTCCTTCCAAGTCTCTCTCTCCCTCTCTCTCTCTCTTGCGATTTTTATTCTGTCTCTTACTTCCTAAGTCTTGCTGCCCCCCCTCCCCCTCACCAGGAGATATCAAAGGGGGTGAAAGCTAAACAAAGATTCCAACCCATCCCTATAGAGCAGTGTGGTGCCGGTGCTTAGATGTGTTTCATACTGAAATGAGAGAGCAGCACCTGATTCCCTCAGAGCCGCTGCGCGTCTTTGTAGACTCTCAAGGCCTTGAAGTATGCATATGGGCTGTGTTCATAAGAAGTACAGAACAGCAGGAAACAACCTCTCGACACTATCGGGTACCTACAGGTTTTTTTGTGCATTAACCTGCACAGATGTGTGACATTCATAATGTAGGCTGTGGCTCCTGCATTTACCACAAGCGTTGTGGTTCCTAATAAGATGTTATTTGAGCGAAAGCCCCCTTGTTCTGAGATAAGCTGACTTGAACAACAATAAACAGCTTAATTATGTTGGAGTGATGTATTTATTATCCACTGGAAATCATAACTCTATTCATGATAAAAGTGTTTTCTAAACCTCTATGTTGTAATCCACTGTGGGAAAAATGCACTCCACACTACAATGTCAAGATGTTCATGGCAACAACCCACTCATTTTTTCCCTCTTTCTTCTGTGGTTTCAGAGGAAAAACACAGACAAGAGCAAGCTCAGCTTTTAATTGTTTTTTTCCCCTTTTTTGTTACAGTATGAAATTCATCCAAGTCTTTCTTTTTAACTGAATGATTTAAGTATTGAACTTAAAGTGGTTCAAGCATAGCAATAAGAGCGTTCATGCATTGCTAGGAATGAGGTGGGAAACACATTAGCACCATCTAGTGGTAAGTTTTATACAGCCTTTGTCCAAACCCATGGTTTCACATGTATTTTATATATGGATGGACTCATTATGTAATTTCTGGCTGAGCAAAATGAGTGAATCATAACATTACAACTTCAATCACTAAATACTGTACCAAGAAAATCACAGATCATCATGTGTCATCACAGTCTGCTTGACACCTGGATTTATATGAGGTCAATGCCTTTAGCAAGTTTTATATGTATGTGTGTATGTGCTGTATATACGTAGCAAAAAATCTACCAATCAGTAAATCTATCTATCTATCTATCTGTCTGTCTGTCTATATATCTATCTGTCTGTCTGTCTGTCTGTCTGTCTAGTCAGTTTACATATTTATTTAGTATCTGAAAAACAGTGAATTGTGTGTTTGGTTACTAATACCTTCACCATGCATTCCCCAATCAAGTGCTTTGATTAAGACAAATCTCAAAGTGGAGCTAATTAACCAGATAACAAAAAATTCTGAATGTCAAGTTAATTATGAACTCAGTGCTATGCTGTTCATGTTATTATCTCTAAATGTGTCCTTTTTAAAAGCCACTTTGACCTGCTTGAACCTGTCAGTTTGGTGGCTTCACATTCTGTAAAATAGGTCAGACCATTTGCCAGAGCATTAACAGACCACTAATAAGTCTTAGTCATGAATTGGTCCCTGAAAAACATCTAAATCAGTCATGCCATTGCAAATATCAAGCATTTCTGCACTCAAAACTCTGTGTTGCCATGGCATTCCTGTTGTTTCAAGTTTACTTTCACTTAAACTCACAACATAAAGCATGGTTTAAAGTTCATTACTTTAATTATAAAAAGTCAGAATAATTCTTGATTGATGAGAAAAGGACCAAGCTGTAGACTGAAGTTTGGTGATAAATACTGAATAAGACTGGGCTGATGTTAAAGCCCTGTCTCACTCCCACTGGGATCCATATGGTTTTGTGTTATTCATCTTTAATTACACATTCACTGTTTGTAAACTTACAGTCATGTCAGTACCAATTCCAGTTTTTCTCAGTTGCTTTATCCCAATTTTCAAATGATAATGAACATTTTCAAAACATGTGAAAACCTCCACACCATGTGGTCCCTCGTTGACAACAGATTTGAATTTCTCATTCTTTTACACAAATTGCAAATGTTTTAGCACATTTATGCAAATGAGTAAGTACAATTGTCTATAATTTGCAAAATTAGCAAATGTATATGTCTTGCTGATCAAAACTGATTATGTTGCTTTTCAGCTGAACAGTTGTACTCTCGAAAAAAAAAATGAATGAATTCTTTCATTGTGTAAGTCATCACATGCATAATTGTCCATTCAACTGTCAGAATCACTCAGGCACACGTTTCATAAATATCACTGACATGGAATTGTTGTAACATCTGCTAAACAGATTATTTGCTTGTCAGGTGAAACTTAAACTTCACTTTTGAGTCATGGAGGAACAATAACAATGTGTGCCACAATACCAGAGAATGATGTGAGTGAGTAAACATATTATCATCATTGGGCCATACAGCACCCAACATCGTCTGACTTTCCTGAACACCCTCTACGAGGATCTTATCCCTGGGAGTCAGAGAAGTTTGGTAAGAAATGACATGACAGATTTTGTAATTGTGTGTTATAATGTGAGCTTCCACTGCAAAACGTCATCAGGGAATGGTTTGGTTTCCACCAAAGGATGCTGAATGGAAAAGGGTACCACATTCCCCATTCCTCATTCTTCAATCCAACTGATGAATTCTTTTACTCATGGAGATAATATATATGATTTTTCTGTATATATGATCTGATTTGTATATGATTAGATTAGATTCAACTTTATTATCATTGCACAAAGTACAAGTACTAAGATAACGAAATGCAGTTTAGCATCAGCATTCATTTTGGTGGCATTGGCTTTACTGACACAATAACTTTATTTTGTAGTACAAGTTAAATGTTCTGGGGGATCTATGACGTTTTGCAGGTGAACTATAGTGTTGTGCTCTGCCATATAAGCTGTTCTGACAAATGCACCTGGAGCATTGAGAAAGTTAAAACTGTTTCAAAAAATGAGCCAAAGCAAATGAGAAAAACTGGTATTTGTGTAAAAGACTTCATGCTAAAATCTTAGAGTTAAATACTTAGAAATTGACAGAACAAGTATAATTTGTTATTTATGTTTATACAAGTGTTAAGGAGACTACTGATATGATACTGATTTTGTTTGTGTTATAGTAAAGTCTATCCAAATCAGAGATTTGCAATTCTTGAATTTGGGATGCTGCAGTAAATCTTGCCTAAATCTCTTTTTACATAAATGTCTCTTTAATTTTGAGGCTTGAGTTTGTCTGCATTTTAATATTTGAAGATAAATTGTTGTTTTATTCCAGATAACAGTCAAGTACTGTGTCACTGAGATTAAAGGGAACCGTTTTAAGATAATCATCTTACTGTTCACAGGGCAGTGTGTAAACATTTGATTGTTTAATACCATCAAGGTCTCAGGTCCAACTATGTTTGAAATGAGTAATTTTTTTTCCCTCCAAGTTTTTGAGATTTTCTTTATGTCTGCATTTTGTAATCTTTCTTTGATGGCCATGCTGTCTGATGAAAAATATACTGCTTACTGCCAAAGATGCTGTGAAATTTGCAGTTATTTTTATGTATCTATCTTTTTAGTAAAATAGAAATGGCACCAAATCATGCCACCACCAGGAGAATATGCTCCAGTCCTGAATCTGGGGTGTCACACACATGCACAGCTACTTAAATCATTAACAGGGAAAAATGGAAACGGTAACTGTGCCAGTTTCCAGGATGTGTTTTCTGATTTGGAGCTCATTACATCACCATAATATAAAGTTCATGGGGATGCAAAGGTTCAAACAAACACCAAAATGAGTCATCCGTTCATTATCATTGGAGCAGCTCAAGTCAGTATATTAGTGCATTCACAGATTAGTCTCTTATTTTTCTAATTTCATGTTCACAAATACAGATTGTACCATCGAAAGCAATGAAAACAACGTGAATGTGAGTTACGTGAGTTAATGTTATTCTTCCTCAAATAACAAATTGTGTTGGTTTCTCTCTTTAAAAGGGAATTCCAGTCATCCAAGATGAAAAATTTACTTATTACCTATACCGAGAGAGATGTAGATCACCCAGCTGGCTGGACCTGGAGAGAGCAGCAGGAAAAGGGAAATAATAGCTTTCTCTTGTGTCCTGGAATTGTTTTCTCACTGGTTGCAGCTTCTCTCTCCTTTTATTGCTCACTTGTCTTCACTTCGGCTGCATCTCCAAATGAAGCCTTACCTCCACAAGGCCAAGATCTCTCAGCTGATGGGACAGTGAAGCTGGATGAGGGAGAGGTGGAGGGCTGCTGGTGGGCCAGGGGTGATTGCGTCCTTGAAGCCTGTTGATGATTTCTCTCTAAATCTCGGCTCTCATCTGCGGAAAAAAAGTCTTTTGAAAGACATCAGTCTGCATCCTCTGCAAACAGCCTCTTTGTCTACAACGCCATGGCGCCAGCTTCCTTTCATGACTTTACACAGAGACGGAAGCTTGAGTCATTCTTCTTCCTCCTGTCATTCGTCTTATTGACCATGTGCAGTTGTTCCGGATTTCCTGTCAGCGCTCTATATTTGGCATTCCATTGTTTTCTGCTTTTCTTTTGGCTGAATGCTATATTTGACCACACCACAACTTCTATTCTAATTAACATTATTGAATTGTAATTTGTTTAGTACACATAAAATGGCCGCAGTAAGATTTATTGTGCTGTCTTGGAAATTGGGCAGTGGCAGCAGTGTTTAGACAGTCACAGTATTGTCATTACAAAGATATATACATACACAGCAAGGCATAACTCTTACCATATTACTGTATGAACATCCACATAACAGTGAAAGTGTGTGTCAACACTTGGTCGAAAACTAGACCCGAATTCTTCTGTAAAGTTGAGTTTACTGAACTGGAAGGCAAAAGTTGAACAATCTTCTTCCTAAATATTTTATTCAGATTTGAAATTCAGGATTATATTGACTGTCCATGCTCCATTCCCGCTCTCTCTCTCTCTCTCTCTCTCTCTCTCTCTCCCTCTCTCTCTCTCCCTTTTACTTGGTCTTTCTTTCTCTGCATCCCTATTGCTAGAGAACAGTGATTTGAGGGCCATGCTTGGAGCATGAGTAAACATAGTCATTTATGGACACTCTGCTTGTAATTGCAGTCTTCTGCCACGACACATGGAAGAGGGAGGCATGAAATTACAGAGTAAGATTTTTGGGGGGTCTTATTATGGACACACACACACACACACACACACACACACACACACACACAGAGGGAGACAGAGAGAGAGAGGGAACGAGAGAGAGAGAGAGAACAACAAATTAATTTATGAATCTAAAAAAAACAAAAAATCAAATAACATTTTTAGTTCCTATATTCAGTATAATTTGTTTTAGTATACTTAGCTCTGAGAAAGGTTTGTCATATAAATGCATGTTTGTGATTGACACCTCACTAGAATCTAAATTGCCAAAAGGCGATAAACTCACCCATTTAGGACCCAAAGAATGTTGAATCACTTTAAATATACCTCACTGGCGTTTGTCAGAGTCTGTGATGAGATTCACAGTTTTATCAAGATCAAATTGGGTCATACATTTTTCAAGAAGAATTTGTGTTTTCAAGAATTAATGATTTTTTTGTATGCAGCAGCTGCCTCTATTATTTTGCTTTAGCCGCACTTATAAAATGAATAATTCCTGTAGTCCTGTATGTTAGTGGCCCAAAAAGCATAGTTTACTAGTGTAGAAAAAACAACAGCCTTCAAATACATTTTGTAACAGCATCAAAAACATGGGTCCTATGAGGAAAAAAAAAAAAAAAAGTAACACAAAAGGGAAAACTGCTGCCTTTGAAGTACTTCCAAAGGCATTAAAAGAAACAGCTCCAACCAGCCAGTATCAGGCATAACACCACCGGAATGTATTGAAGTAAATCGCATTTATGGTCTGTGTACTTGCACAATGAATCATGGGAAACCTATGGAGTAGTTCACCTCACTCAAAAAAATGAATGGGTTCCCATTTGACACTTGTTTGAGAATGCTACCTACGCCTCGAAAACAGAAATTCATGATGCATAATGATCATTTTTCTTTGTTTCTTCAGAGACAACTATGGAATATTTAATTGTTTCAGTAAATGTCTTGCAGCAGTTATGGGGGGGGATTTGGTGATATCCTGACTTTTGCAAATGCAGACTTGTTTTCACAGAGCTCAAAAATGTTAATGCTTAATTCTGTTTGTGCTACCATCCAAATCTCATCACAGCACATGACAGTATGTTGTGCGTTGATCATTGGTGTTTTGGCTATGAATTTCCTTGTCTTTACCAAGATGTCCCTGCTATCACCCAAGGAATGAAGACCTATTTTGTTCACATTACTGTGATCTTGAGGATCTTGCTCTATTATACAATGAGGAGTTTTCAATCAGGCAACTGGATTGACCAAAGATGTTCCAATATATTTGATGAACCAATGAAACTGAAATCTCTACAAACTGAAATGTGCTGTTTATGCTTTCCTCTCCCTTTCACCTAAACGCATATTTCAAAGTAAGACACACATAAAATCTATCCACACAAATCACTTAAATCATTTAAAAGTGATGAATATTTGAAAATCAAAGTTCAGTAATTATCAAGAATCTAGACAATGAGGTAGAGATGGGGGCATGACTGACTTAAGTAAAGCTTATCAGAATGAAAACAAAGATATCAGTGAAGGACAAGCATATCTTAGCTAAAAGATGGACTTTTGAGACTATGATATGCACAAAGGTTTGTAAGCCTAATGTGAATGGAGTAATAACAGTGCAATGAATTCAATTAAACTTCCCATAAGCCTCTATTGAAAACATAACTAATGCAATCAGTTGATTTTTTTTTCTTCCTTGGCTGTGCAGTGAAGCTTGAAGGCTTGATGAATATTGATAGGATGAAATTAATAAAGTAAGCTGTTAATTGATAAGGTGCCAGCTGTTGTAGTGCAGGGGAAGATTAGATCTCCCTAAAAATCTAATACATCATGTCCAGTGTGAAACCTACACAAATCAAAAGATAGCCATTTGGGTGTCCAAGCAGTAGCCGACCTTCAGGGTGCAAGAACTGCAGGTGAGTGGAGGATCTGATGAAGAAAAAGAGATTGCCCAATATCCTCCTCGCAGCAAGCAGGTGAATGTGTGACTGAGCAATTTGTTTTCTGAGGTGACACTTCAGTGGAGACAATCTGATATTGGAGCTTGTTTAAAAGGAGACATTGTTAACACAACTGAAATAAACATCTCATAGATCCCCATTCTAATTTGTGATGCTGTGGTGGTGATGACGATGATGATAATGATGATGATGATGATGATGATGATGAGTTTCAAAAATGTTATGACCATGTTTTGATTATCAGTGAAGCATGCATGAAGTTTTGAATTTATCTGCTTATTAATTGCAGTGTTTGTTAACACCAACTGATGGATGTAACATGATAAAGAATCTAGCATGACTACTGTAACACTTATAATGGATGTAGCAATAAAAAGCTGCTAATCTTTTGGCATTACAAAGTAATAGTACCACTGCACAATAGAGAAAGGACAAATAAAATGACAAATAGTCAACATTTCCCTCAAAATAGCTGTTAAAACATGAATTAATTCCAAATAGGTGTTAAAATTTGAATTATAATTTAGATATTTTATTCCAGTTGATGTTTTGAATATTATTTCAACACTGACATATTTGTAGATTGCTGGTCCCGGTCTCAACAGTCTCAACATCATTTTTAAACTGTGTGCCAATGGGTTGCATTTTTTAGGAAACATACTGGACTTCTTTATGGCAACAGCAGGAACTGTTTAACCTTACAAATAATACACAACTTTATTTCAAGTTCTGTTATTCTAAATTAGTAGTTTCATCTTCACATTAGCTTCCCTTCTTCGAATGCATGTTTGCTGTCATCAAGGGCTTTTCATGGCTATTCAGATCAAACCATGAGGGGTGTTAACAGGGAGGAGGAGGCTGGATAAAGAGCAGCATCCAGGGAACAAAAGGATTCATGGGAAATGTGGCCTTAATTTTGAGAAACTTTTGAAGTGCAGTTTGTTTTTCAGTTGGATTTTCTGGTGAGAATGTGTAAAAATCCTTACAAAACATTTAAAGCCTTCTGTCTCACAAATAAATCTAAGAATAATTTTTTTAATTGAAAAATAACTTTAATAAAACATTATCATATATATAAAGTCTATTTTATGAGGTTGAGCACAATTACTGTACTCAACTGTACTCTATACTGTATGTATCCCAACAGTACTTTTGACAACGTAGGAGTGTACGCATTGTAATTTATGGACAGTCTGCTGGTAATTGCAATCTTTCATCCAGGCTGCTGGAAGAAGAGGCAGGCACAAAATTACAGTGGAAGAAATCACTCTGGTCTCACAACTCTCTCTCTCTCTCTCTCTCTCTCTCTCTATCTATCTATCTATCTATCTATCTCTCTATCTCTCTCTCTCTCTCTCTCTCTCTCTCTCTCTCCCTATCTATCTCTCTCTCTCAGTTCAATCCAATTTGTTTTATTGGAATGAATGTCAGATGAGCATAGCTGCCAAAGCATCTAAATAGAAATAAATAAAATAATAACAATAAATAACCTGTACGTGTGTGAATAAACATTAACATTTACAAAAATTAATCCTAGTAAACTAAACTTAATGATGAGTACAAGCTGGATTAAGACAAAACAAACCATTATATCATTTAGATATCACTGCTTATCTCCTTTCTATTCAAAGTGAACATGTTTGCGCTGCATTGATTGCAATCAAAGAGTGTTGCCCAAACAGGAATGTTGTAAAACAAGACAATATTCACTCTGTGAACACTCCATCTCACTTCCTTTTTAAGGTTCAATGAGATTCTGTCATACAGGGTTTTAAGAATCCTTTTTGACTTGTGAAAATCCTAAAGGATTTTTTTTTCTACTAGTGATCTTTTCTCTGCCTCTATCTGTCTCTATCCTGATGGTCTGCCAGACAGTTCCTTAGCAACCAAAAAGCATGTATTAGCCCTCAACAACAACCCCCACTCCCACCCCACTACTCACACAAACATGCACCTCTTCAGCATCTCTTTTTCCCCAGGTCTTCCACTAAAACAGGCGGAAAATGAGCCTTCGCTTTGATGGTGGAGCGTAATGCAAACAGCTCAGGCTGAGAGAGTGAGCACTGTGTATCACTGTGTTAGTGGAGAACAAAGCCTGAGGAGGTGAGCTGCTGTGACCCTTGACCTTTAGATCCTCCTTTGCCTTTCTTAATAATACCGCCTACAATCATTAGCACTTCTCATTAGAGTGAGTCAGGATGCTCCTTTACAGCTGCTGGCCATAGGCTTCAGCTGATACTCACGATTTATTATTTTCTCTCTTCTCTTGTCTTGCAGGGGAATTAATATATCTGAATCATTTAACATAAAATCACATTGAATATACCTGCTACACCAGATCCAGCCACTGGTCAAGACTATACAAAGACCAAGGATCTGAACCAAAGCAGGTAGTTTTGTGTCAACAGCACTGTAGGCGTCCACAGACAAATTCAGGTCAGTCAATTAATTGTCAGACACCTCGCTCCTTCCCACCTATGCATGGTCAAACTTCATCACAGTTTACAGCATTTGAATTCTGGGGCTGAAGCCCCAACACTGAGAAAAGAAGTTGTTCTGGACCGAGGTAGACTGTCAGTATGAAAAAGTGTGCCTGTGAAACATCATCCAATATTGATTTAGGTGAAGATCTGCACCTAGGGTGCCTTGCATGGTGTGAAACTTCTCTGCTGGCCAAATCAGAGTCCACAGATGCTTTTGAGGGGGAACTGTAGGTAAACTTTCCACAGATGCTCTCTGCATGAAAACTTCAGGTTGCAACCCAAAGCAATGTCATGACTGTGCAGCAGAAAATACAATGTGCTAAAACTTTGCTTGAGACTAATCTGTGAGATTCAAGAGATTCAAGACAAAAAAAAAAGAAAAAAAAAGCATTAAGCTATGTGTGATAAGATGTTAGTTGAAACCCAAACCAAAAGAATTTACCATGCACTCCCCAACACATTTAAAATTAGGTTGCTTTAGTTCATAAATTATGTCAGTTACATAATTTGATAATACACCTTGTTCAGCATCTCTTTTTCCCCAGGTCTTCCCCAGGTCATCAGTGGCTGTGGCTCTGGCTGCCACTTTTCAACCCATCTCCTCATGAAGTTATTTGTTTCTATGTTAATCCAGTTATTTTGAAATTCTTAACAACTGAAGATGTAATTTTCATCAAGCATTGTCACCATTGTGCCACCATTGTTGTTTACTACTCTGCTGCCTCATGTTTTACTTATGTTGCAGCACCTCAGAATCATCTAGCTTCTCAGACTATCAGCATTCAACATTTATAACTTTAAATTCCAACTTTATTTGTAATGGTAGATCCCTTTAACAGGGCTTATTACTTTGCGTCAAACCATAAAAATTATTTTACACAATCATGTCTCAGGAGGTAAACGATGTATCATTGTCAAAAGTTAACATTAACTAGGAATATTAACACCTTAGCTGCAACTTTTCAAACAACCAAAGAACAATCCACAATCCTCTTCTTGCATACAGAAAGAGGTCCATGTAGTTTTCGTTACATTTGACAACTCACATCAGCAACTGAGATTTTATCTGAGATGTTGACATGTTTTATTTTGGGTGTATTCTATTGGAAATACATATTTTATTATCGTAAAGCCAGAAGGACTTTTTTTGACACAATTCACAACACTGTCTGACATGAATTATGGCTGATATTTTTGCTTTTACAAAATGCACCTAGAGACTGTTCAGAACCTGTACTTGCTTCTAATCTTTATCATGGAAAAGAGTTTTCCTGAAACGTATTTCACACATTTATTCAGTTACATCTGGGAAATTCCTGGGACGAACAGTATTCTACTGTTGCACTGGAGCTGTGGGGGGTAAAGTGGCTTGCTTAAGGGCAACCCAGCAGTATATTTTGAGGAAGAAGTAAAAGTCTCTCAATCACTTTCCCTACCAAGTCTTTCCCACTAATCCAGGGATTCCTATGGCTAACCTTTAGGCTACTTCCAGCCCCATGGTAGAGGAGGCAATAGAACAGAACAGTAGTGAGTTGAGGCAGTACATGAAAGAAGGTCATGTTTTTCATTAGGTTTCCCCTTGGTTTGTGAAAAAATTAGGTGGTCGGCATACAGTCTGTCATTACTGTGAATCTTATATTGTCTTTGGCCTAAAAAGAATAGAGCAAATATTCAGAGATTCATCCATACAACCTTGGTAAATTACTGAAATGGAAGTTAAAACATATTTTCACAGTTTCTGCACACTCAATTTTCTGTACATCACTTTTCAGAGCCTTAGAAGAGCAATGTGCTGTGATGTGCAGTAATGTGATCTACAGTGTCTGAGACATTGCTGCTTGAAGTTTGGGGATTTTTTTTGGTCTGTTGGTGGCGCTGTGGTTGGCCAATCTGTTTAATTTTGTAGACACTGGATATCAACGTAAAAACACATCATTCCCAAAAAGGTTCATCAAATTTGACCCAGTAGGGTCTGAGATACTGAGCATGAAGCTTAGGGCCCTGTTGGCCTTTTGGTGGCACTGTGGTGGGCTAATGAAATTTATATTCAAAAGGCCAGATTCTAGTATCAAAATCTAAATGAAAAATGTTCAGCAACTACCCTTTTTCTGTGATGAAGATGAGTCAATGATGAGCTAAAATAGATTCTTGATAATAAAAACTATGACAAAATTTGTTTTGTTTTCGTTGATGAGACGACCCACGCCATTCAAAATGCATGATATTTCCAAGTGCCCTCTGCTGGCTAGACTGTACAGTAACATCTCCTTTTACCTCATACATGAAGACGGTTCCCATGGCTTAGTTACACAATTAACTAACAATAACGTTGTTAATCTGAATTTAATTTTATAATCAAATTAAATGTTCAACGGTCTAAGGTTAGTAATAAAATTATTCTAAGTGTTAGAAAAATGAAATGACTTTTGTGGGTATTAGATGGACTATCAAATGTGACTAAAAGTTGATTAAAATGTTGACTAAAATGTAATGGCTTTTGACTAAAACTGGACTAAAAGTTTTCAAGTTTTCACCAACTAAAACTAGACTAAAACTATGCAGGATAAAAATGACTAAAATGAGACTAAATCTAATATGCATTTTCCTGTAAAGACTACGGCTAAAAATAAAATAGCTCCCACAATTAACACTGGGATGGACAAAGGGACGGATGAACAGACCCCAGTCCTCAGTCCCTTCCCTGTTCTTTGATCCTGGGGGACAACAAGCAAACAAACAAACAAATAAAACTTCTCTGGCAGGTCACTTTGGTGCCATTAGGTGAGTTTTTTGTAAGGAGCTGTAGAGGATTCAATCACTGTTGTTACTGTACCCCTCAATCAAGCCGTGCCATCACTGCAAAATGGGACAGCTGAAGATAGGCACTTTACATTGTCTATTGCATCCTGGTGATAAAACGTGACTGCTCTGCTGCTATTTATTGTCTTAGAAGGAGGTTGGCAAAGTAATATTTTTTGAAAAATAATCTTTTATTTTTTACTGTTATGGTGTGCAAATCTTGATTATGTATCACAAAAAGACAGTGGAAGACACACACATACACACACACACACACACACACACACACACACACACACACACTTATCAGGTTCTGAAGAAGTGCAATCTCAATACAGCAATCGAAACTGTACGAGTGTATATGGAGGGGATAAAAACAAGAGAGCAGAGTAAATGTGGACCTCAGCTGATTTATGGCTCCTCTTTGCACAATGAGAGGCCAGGTGTTTGAGGGCAGTAATCCTTGTCTCTCTGTCTCACTGTCAGCCAGATGCAGAGGCCCTAGTCCAAAGCTGTCCTCTTACCCCACCTTGGCCTCTATCTCTATATGCTGGATTACTGCTGCCTTTAAAAGATGGTTCTGGCGTTATTGAGTTTTCTGCCCATTTTGGCCGGTGATGACTTTCTATCTTCCTCTGACAACTTTAGTCTCACCCATTGTTTTAGCTTAGAAACTTTGAATTGCCTCACGGAGTCCAGTGTTTTCAAAGTACATCTCAAACGCTCCCCAGAGACTTTTGTCTATATAAGTTATCCATCATTGTGACACTAATGCTAGTGCTCATGTTGTGAAAACTTGCCTAGACACTGTTCCAGGAAATGGAATTCAGATAGGAGAAGATGCCCCTAATGCTGATGTGAGGTCAGTTTTGCCATTTCCGCTTAGGTGATATCAGTTGAAACTCAGTTCAGTCTTTACTGTTGTAACCCCACCCTTGCCAATCATGCACTACTCTCTTTGCAAATGTAAAGACCAGGGATGAAGTGGCTCAGTTGGTGAAAGCTGACACCATGTAGTCAGGATGCCCTGAGGCCTTTGTCATATGTCATTTCCCTCTCTCTTTCCCCAATATTTTCCATCTCTCTTCACTACAAGCTATCTAATAAAAGTAAAAAAAACAATCTTAAAAAACACACCTAAACATCCATTGTTGCTACCCTCTAATATAACCCACAGAAAACGACGCACTGGAGTGTTTCTTAAAGCCGTAGCACGCATGCTCACAGACAACAATCGAAACAGTTGCAGTTTGGTTATGTTTATACACCAAAACTGCTTGTCTAAGTTTGGGAAAAGGTTTGGGTTAAGGTCATGGTCACAATAATAAACATGTAGAAAATGAAAACGAAACCTAACGCCCAGAAACTAACACTGATCTTGCTTCACTTGGGACTCGAATATGGGTATCCGTCATCAAAGTCCTGCGTTTTGTGGCCCAATCCACGACCCCCACCTCCTCCCTACTTGGACTTTGCTGCTTTTTCTACTACGTCAATTACTGCCCGTAGGGGCAGTAATTTGTATCTTGGGGTAGGAACTAACGACCAGTGGTGTCATTTTTTGTGGGAGGATCATCTGAATTATCTGATTACTTGGCACCACAATGGGCTAGTTGTAACCATCCACTTTTGTTGAACTGATAAAATAAGAATAAGAATAAAAATAAAGCCATTTTTAGCAACAATATATGTAATCAGTTATTTTCAACCTCTTGCAGGAAATGCAATGGCAACTTTATTAAGTGTACCTTTCTAGTAGTGGGTAGGGCCCCCCTTTGCCCCCAGAGCTGCGTGAATCCTTCATGGCATGGATTCATCAAGGTGCTTAGAGATTCTGGTCCATGTTGACATGATAGCATCACACAGTTGCTTAAGATTTGTCAGCTCCACCTTCATGCTCCCCATTTCCTACTCCACCATATCCCAAAGGTGCTTTATTGGACTGAGATCTGGGGACTGTGCTGTTGGAGTACACAGAAGTCATTGTTATGTTCGTGGAATCAGTTTGAGGTATACCAGATGACATATACTTTGCGATATGGCACTTCATCCTGATGGAAGCAACAATTACGAGATGGGGAGGCTGTGGCAGCAAGAGCACTCAGATACGCTGTGGCATTTAAACAATGCTCAATTGGTACTGACAGGCCTAATGTGTGCTAAGAAAGCATTCCCCACACCATTATACCACCACCATCAGCCTGATCCATTGACACAAGGCAGGATGAATCCATGGATTCATGTTGTTTTCGCCAAATTCTGACCCACCATCTGCATCTTGCAGCAGAAATCAAGATTCATCAGACTAGGGAATGTCTCTTTCAATCTTCAGCTGTCAGCTGTCAGCTTTTGGTGAGTCTGCGCCCACTGTAGCCTCAGTTAGCTGACAGGAGCGGAAACCGGTGTGGTCTTCTGTTGCTAGAGCCCTTCCACTTCAAGGTTTCATGTGTTGTATTGAGCATTCAGAGATGCTCTTCTTCATACCACTGTTGAAATGCATGGTTCTTTGAATTACTGTTGCCTCTCTGTCAGCTTGAACCAGTCTGGCCATTCTCCTCTGACCTCTCTCACTAACAAGACATTTTCACCCACAGAACTGCTGTTAACTTGGTGATGTGATGTTTTGTTTTTTCACACAGTTCTCCTTAAACTGTTATACCTGAAAACCTCAGGAGATCAGCAGTTTCTGAGATACCCAAATCACCCTGACCACCAACAATGGTCAAAGTCATGTAGATCACATTGCTTAACCCTTCACAAAACAACAGCTGAACCTCTTGACCCTGTCTGCATGCTTTCATGAACTGAGTTGCTGCCGTATGATTGACTGATTAGATATTGGCATTAACAAGCATGTGTAAGGGAATACCTAATAAAGTGGCCACTGAGTGTATCTGTCAGTGTATATGACACCTACTCCCTACTGCTAATAGAGGCCCTTAAGACTTGATATGACTCCGGTTGAAATCCAATCCAAGGCCATAATCCATTAATGTAAACTGCAGTGGGAGATGCTCTATGAACAAGAGTGTTGGGAGTCATGAGTTACAAAGAAATGAGTTACTTATGATCACATTACCTGCAGCAAAACAAAATAAGGCATTATTGTTTCAGTTTTAGAATCACATTATGTTAATATCTGACATATAGCTTGTTACTTGTGTTACATTCTTAAGCTTTTGAAGCTGTCCATTGGGGTAATATCTGTGGAAAAATTCCCCTCGTCTATCCTGACTTCAGGTCATGTTGGACTCACTCAATTTATGAGTAGAGCAAACATAAACAGGCCAGCTAAGCTGGAATTTTATGCTGTAGGCTTTATCTTCTAAAATCCTCAAAAGACACATTTTTGCTAGTCATTATTTAGACTACTGCTGCTAGTAATGTGGATTTCGATCTACAATATCTATTGGCCCAAGTAAGCCCAGCACAACTGTTTAAGGGTGTATTGCAAAAATAATGTAATGAGTAGTGTAACTACATTTCTCTGGAAGTAATTCATTACTTTTATGAAAAGTAACAAGTACTGTGTAGTTTCTTACTTTTTTCAATTATAACCACAACACTGATGGACAATATAATTCCATGACTGCTATGAAAGAAAACTATTTCAAACATGGTGAATGTCTGTGAGCTCTCTTCCAGAGAGAATAGTATGACAACTAAGAAAACTGTGATGACCTCCTTAGAGGCACAGAAAGCCTTCTTTTTTCTGGTACAGTTCGTAATCCTACCACTTGTTGATTAGCTGAAATAAACTTGATTGACAGCTCTCACCTCATGAGGTATAAGTTCATGTTTGTGTGCGCCCCACTTGAATCTGAGTTGCATTCTAAGGAATGTTCTATACTCACATTAGCATCCCCTGTGGAGCCCAGGCAGCAGCAGCCTGGTCATTTGCATGCAACATTCACGTTTGCCTCACCATGCTCACACTGAATGACAAATAAAATCAGGAAGTAATTTTCCATTGACATAACACTGTATGCAGGCCTGCTTCAAATTGTACCCCTGTCTCTGTCCTTACAGGTGACCCAAGGCACTCAGAGCCATTTGCAAGAATAGTTTGCTGAGCTACTTTGTATATACTGCATTAAAGAAAGCATTTCAGATAGTGTACACTGACTGGTTTAAAAGTTTTCACCCACAGTAGTAGCATCACTGACATAACCATAATTGCATTTTAAAACACCATCTGTGGTGTTAGTGGTATTTTGACAAAAAGGGTAACCTGAGATAAAATAAAGACATTTGTTGATAGTGAATTTTTGTTTGTAATTTGTAGAATAAATTCATGATAGGTAGTTCCATTAAGTGGCAAAGGGTAGAATACACACAGACAAATTAGTATTGAATTAATAGCTATTGATGATGAAATGATGAGATCCCTTTTGTATGAAACAAAGGAGAGATGCTTCGCCTTTGGAACAGACCTAAAGACATTAATTTCATGTCATTATTTATGGGCCAGTGAAGTAACAGCTTCATTTTCCGTAACTGAGAGTATTTATTTACCAAAATAGGTTACAGTGTGAAATACATGAAATTAAATGTAAATTACTCCTCTCCTTTTTATGAGGAAAATGAGTCAGTATGCTGATGTATGGGTAATAAATGATAAACAAAGGAAATATTGCAGGACCTGCAGCCTAAATATATCAACCTCTTTCTGCACAATTACAGGGAAAATGGTCATGCACAGTAATTTGAAAAGACATTTGAAATTGGAAAAAAAATGTTCCACTGTACTATGTAATAAGCCCAACATGTTTGTAATAAGTCTTTCTATTTCTACTGACTTTTTGTTTATCAGAGAATCATCGAAGAGATCAGAGAGATATAAAGCATCAGCATGTTTACACAGTAAGCAGTACATTAACAGCTTATATTTCTGTTGCATTGTGCTAATATTTTATTTGTAAAAAAAAATAATAATAAAAATAAAGTAAAAGTTTGATTAATAAACTTCTATAAATTTTCTCACAACTGTAGCCCAATTTGTATTAAAAGTCCCATAATCCTTCCTCATATGCCCACTCATCTAATTTGTTCCACACTGAGTATCCTACCATGTGCAGGTCCCTTCAATAAGCCATTAATCCTGAGCCTTTCAACATTCCAAGGTAAATGGGAGGAGGGATGCATTTTATTGTTGTTACAGCTAATAACATTATTGTCAGTTTATGTCACTATGT
>OMKZ01052009.1:0-20385 GCA_900302535.1 Neoniphon sammara | reverse complement strand
TAATAAACCATTTTATTTTGTCGTTAACTGTTTTTGAAGCACCGGACCACCAAATGGTGTGTGAATAATGCGACGACGTTTAAACAGCTCGAGGTTTCCATCTAAGATAAATTAGCAGCACGCTAGTTGTTAGCAGACTCAGGTACAACCAGGGATGAAGGGAAGGGTACCCAACTAAGCTAAACTTGCCTACCTTTTTATTCGCTGGATGGTTCGCTTGCCCTCTGAGGCTGACATAATATTTCATAAAGTACATTCACAGTGAGCTGCATATCGCAGTTGTATCAAGTTGGTGCAGAGTATATCGGTGTAGTGTGTTGTAGGGAAAAAAACACGTTTTTCTGACAACATGATAGATTTTGTTTATGCTGGTGGTTATTTGCTTTATGGTAATCTCCAGTTGTTGGTCATGATTTTATCACTGCATCAGTGGGCACGACTCGGTCTGTGTGTGTTTGACTCTCCCAGTCCACCTCTCAAGAATAATTTTAATTCATACAGCACTGTAAATGATGTAAAGCCAGCGATTAACGAAGGAGAATAATAATAACTATAATGACAATAATGATAACAACAACAAGAATAACAATAATGACATAAACTACAACAATAAAGAGGATAACAAAATCTGAAAAGGAAAAATGAACAAAATGTGCAATGTAAAAATAGCAATGAGGTAAAAGTCTGGACTTTGTCTTGAATTGACTTTTCCAGGCAATGCAACAATCTAAGTTGCTTAGGTGCATCTTTTTCCCCGCACCTTGTATGATGCGCTTCCCATCAGTATGACCTTATGGTTCCTAAATTACTTGGAGTCTATATTTGTGAGATACCCCTCACAAATATAGATAGTTTTTCCAGGGCCCATGCCAAAGTGTGCACTCTTGATTCCTTATTAAAAACAAAACTCCACTCAGCAGGGTACAGGTGGTACAGCAGAAAGTGGAATGATTTTTTTCCCCACGAAAACTTCTGTATGGGAATCACAGCTTTGTAAATGGCAGAGGATGCATTGCAGTATGTTGAGCACAAAGGATAAGCTCCCGTGCAATGTCACAAGTCTACAAAACCAAGTTCTTTGCAGAGCGTGTTTTAACCAAGACCAAACCAAAACCTTTGTGGCAAGATTAGATCTCTTACAGTTGCTGCTAAAGGCAGAGATGATCTCCAGAAAAACAGTATTGCCTCCCTTTTAGAGGTTTAGTCATTGCTGAAAGGTCAGCCATCGAGCAGAACACCTAAAATTCATGGTCAGACTCTGGGTGGTGTTTTGGTAATACTGTGCTCTCATCTTGTTATGGTCCTGTGGATGCTTGTTGCCCCTCCCATCATGAGGGAAAGAGTACAGTTTGGAAACTTGACATTTCTCTCGCTCCAGAATGAACACCTTGTAGGTCTGGAGCAGCTAAAATTGCAGACTAATATACTGAAGGCAGTTTAGGCATTGTCCCCCAAAATGCTTCCAAATCAGAGGTCGGTCATGAGGAGGCATCACTCTCCGATAACAGGCCTGTTTTGACGTGTAATCTGACCTTCTGGGATAAAACGGGATCAAAACACATTCACAGAAGCCAGTTTCCTTTTTCCTGTTCCAATTTCAATTTCCCTTCTCCCGTGACCCTCTCACCTCATGTCTTGTTATCACCTGATTTGGACAGCTTTAGTTTAGGTTGTCTGTTTTCATTGTGTCCCCCAACAAAAGGGCGAAGAGTAGAGCCTGACCGATACGGGATTTTTGAGACCGCGACCGATACCAATTTTAGAGGGGAAAAAGTCACAGATTTCTGATATGGTAGCCAAAATCGTGAATTTTTGAGCTGGGTGAAAAGTTTTAGGACTAATTCTTAAACTTTTCACGAGACGGTGTCCCCCAGTATTGCAGCTGCAAGCCAGAGGGAACCCCAACCAATGTGCAGTAAGATTAGGTTTGATCAGTTTTTAGCTGCATGCCACCATGGTCAAAGTGGGAAAAACTGGGTGGGGAAAGTGTCCATCCCCTCAACAGCGATTGCCAGGGACCATTTGAGCAAAGCACTTCAGCACCAAATGCTCCAGTGGAGCTGCTCTTCTGCTGTAAGACTGTGATTATACTCAGTGGCTCCCAGTTGTCAGTGTGTGCAGCACTTTAACTTTGCAGCAGGATGTTGTTGAAAAAGAAGATGAACAAGCTTCACTGGATGAAGAAAAGCTAAAAAAAAATGTATGTTGTGTTGATTAAGCATAACAAGCTCATTCCTTTTCATTGCTGGTTTGTCTGAGATACACAGTGACGCTAATCTAACTTTTCCCCTCATTGCTCCTGAAATGACCCGACTTTATTCTGCCCTGTCAAACAAATTGATGCTACCATGAACCAGGCGGTTGCAGACTTAGGTTGGGCTCAGCCGACGCTGATCCAAGAGAAAGCCATCCCTTTGGCTCTGGAGGGAAAAGATCTCCTGGCTCGAGCCCGAACTGGATCTGGGAAAACAGCTGCCTACGCTGTGCCCGTCATACAGCGCATCCTGGCCTCCAAACAGGTGAGAAACCAACAGCCATAAAGTAGGCAGTGAGGAGATTCAACAAAGCTGCAGCAGTGGACAGTGTATTGCTAAGAAAAGGTGATAGTGGAACACCAGTTTTTCTGTAGCAAAACAAGAACAAAAAAAAAAAAGCTAAAAGCCTCTTTATTTGGCATCTTATTTGGCGTCTGGCACAATAGTGAACGGTCACAGGTGTATGTGATGACCTAAAGCTTCAACAGGTATGGAAGTACAAGAGATGAGACTATGTACATACACACTAGTGCCAGTATAAGCAAAATAAGAAAGAAGAGGAAACATGCATGATAGAATATATGACATAGTTTTTTTGACCCTTTAAAACCTAACCTGTGTCATAAAGTTGTATATTAACATATAACGTGACTCTCACAGAGAAATAGCATAAAAGGACTTCACTTTTATTAGTCTGTATTCTGTATTGACAGAAATGGAGAAAATTCAACATCATCCTTCAAACTTTGGAATGCTGTTGCCTTCAGATTGTGAAACCAGAAGTTTTCTGCATGTTGAACTTTTTCACCCGCTTTTCTGTTTCTGTTTTTTCAGCCAGTAACTTGTGTGTTGGTTGTAATGTCCTCAGAGTGTTCGCGAGCAGGACGTGAGAGCGCTCATCCTAGTGCCAACCAAGGAGCTGGGTCAGCAGGTCCAGACAATGATGCGGCAGTTAACAGCCTACTGCTCTAGGGACGTCAGAGTGGCCGATATCTCTGGCAAGGCCGACCTATCGGCACAGAGGTCAGTCTGTCTGTCATGCATGTTTTTGTTTATGCAGTGGAGCCGTAGAATCTGCTCAACCCATTGTGGAGCCTGTAAACCTTAAAGTGTTTTTTTTTTATTTAGTTGTTTTTTAAATTATTACTACTATTATTATTGTTATTTTGACGCCATCTTTGGTAGTGACGTGTTACTACCAAAGATGGCGTCACTATCAATCAAACAGTGTGCCCAGTGCTCTGACGTCTTTTTGTTGGATTTTCTGTTGATAGAGTTTGAGTTTCAATTTTCTTCTGTCTGTTCAGCCATGGTGGCTATCACTGCTCATGCTTCTCCTAGTTATTCCAAATTGGTGTTGTAAATGATTTCGTGAGCTTTACTACTTTCCACTTAGCTGCAGTGGAAAGTAGTAAGACAGAAATTTAGTTATATGAAGATGTTGCCAAATTTTGATTTTGAGTTAAAGTAAAATATGAAAATTCCCCAAATCTTAGTTAAAAGGCTTTTACATGGCCAGAGTGAAGTCCTGTTGAAACTGTGAACAGCACTTGACTGTTTAGATCTTGTTATCAGCCTGAGATGATCATTTATGTTAAGTGATTGTTAGTTTGTGATTGATGTTTGATCTTGCTTTGGGCAGGCCTATCTTAATGGAGAAGCCCGATGTGGTTGTGGGGACCCCGTCTCGTGTGCTGGCCCACCTGAACGCCCACAACTTGACTCTTCATTCATCGCTCGAGACCCTGGTTGTAGATGAGGCTGACTTGCTTTTCTCATTTGGCTTTGAGACAGACCTGAAAAACTTGTTGTGGTGAGAACACATGGTCGCTATCATGACTGCTGATTTTACTGATCTTTTTTTAAAGTAACACTCCAATGTTTTGAGCAAAATACCCTTTTTCCGATTTACCTAGACTGAGACAAGATGTTTGATACCATTTTCACCTCTGTACATCCACTGGTTCAGTTCCTATGGGTAGCATTTTGTGTTAGCTTAGCATAAAGACTTGGAGTCTACAGGAGTCATTAGCCTAGCTCTGAAGATGTCTTATTTACACAATGTATCATGTGTTACACAGTAATGAAATACACGTCTTGGATTTTTTGTAGTTTGATGGTAGGAATTATAACCGCTGAACATATGTATACAGCAGATATATTTCCTACAATCTAATTTCCAAGATTCCAAGATGTGTATTTCAAATACACATGATGCATTGTGTAAATAAGACAGGTTTGGAGTTGCTGTAAGGTTTATTTTTTAATTTTGACAGAGCTAGGCTAATGACTCCTGTAGACTTCAAGTCTTTATGCTAGGCTAACACAAAATGCTACCCATAGGAACTGAACCAGTGGACGCACAGAGGTGAAAATATTAGCAAACATCTTGTCTCAATTTTGGTAAGTTGAAAAAGGGTATTTTGCCCAAAATGGTGGAGTATTCCTTTAAAGAGGTCATGCACTAGTCTTGTAAAACTATTGTTTTTAACATCGATATTTATACTGTTATTTAATATAAAGATCAAAAAGATCCTATGTAGGGTAAAGTGCATAGGTTAGTAGATTAGTCAAAACTCATACTTTAGATTTTGCAAACTGCTTCAAACAAATATCTTGTAGAAACACGTGATAAGAGAAACAACCACAATAATCCTAAAAGCCATCCTCTACATTCAGTACAAATCTACTGATGTAGTTGTCTTAGGTATTAAAAAATGCACCAAATGTTTTGATTATTTTAAGTGCACTGGTCCATCACACAGGGGTGTATTATTTGCAAGAGCAAATAAAACTGCTTGTTTCATCTCTAATATTTCAGTTCAGTCCATTTGACAAAAGCACTGTCTCCATATTCTAGACAACAATATTCATCACTAAAATGTCATTTCATTTTATCCGTTTTGTGAAAATCTGTTCTGATTGATGTTGTTACAGCCATTTGCCCAAGATCTACCAGTCATTCTTGATGTCCGCTACGTTCACTGAGGATGTTCAGGCCTTAAAGGAGTTGCTGCTCCACAACCCTGTAAGATCATTTTCAAACTGCCACATTGACAATTTCATAAAAGTTTGTCTTTATGGAACAAGGTCTGTACATTTGAAACATCATATATCTTTCAGCCAGCAGTCAGCTATCGAAAAAAAAAAATCTATTGCATGGCGTCTTCATTTCAGTAGGCAGCTGAACATAATAGTAGTAAAGACACATATCTAGATAGTGTATAATTATGTTTTGTTGCGGTTTGTTGATTATTATAACTTGTTAATGTCATCTCTCAGGTGATCCTGAAGCTTCAGGGCTCCCAGCTGCCAGACAGCGCCCAGCTGCAGCAGTACAGTATTAAATGTGAAGAGGAGGACAAGTTCTTGCTCATCTACACGCTGCTGAAGCTGAAGCTCGTTCAGGGCAAGACCTTGGTGTTTGTGGGCGCAGTGGACAGATGCTACAGACTCAAACTCTTCCTCGAACAGTTTGCCATTCCTGCCTGCGTGCTCAACTCAGAGTTGCCTGTCCAGTCCAGGTGAGACAGTAGGAGAGATGACTGTGTTCAAGGACAAGAACTGAATGAAAAAAATTTTGGCTTAACAAATACATTAAGTTTTTTGGTTTTTTTCCCCCCCCAATTCAGAATTGACCCTGCAAATGCTAATATAAATACCTGTAAACCTTATTGTTTACAGAGGAGCAGGTTTGAGTTTTCATTCAAAAGGACAACTGATCATATCATTGCACCACGTGACCAAACTGAATTTTTACAATAATAATGACCAGCACCATTAAGCCAGTGGTAACTGCTCTCAAAGCCAGCATTTTGGTGCAGGAGTGCCTTGAAATCAGTGAAAAGAGCATTAACTGTGTTTTGGTGTTTAGTGTTAAAATACTGACCATACAAGATGGGGATGTTTTTTCAACAGCCTCTTTACAAGACTCATTAGATTACACAGATGTATATTTTCATTGTTACAGAACACAGAAGTGTGAATTGTTTAGTAATACTTGCTTTCAAGGAGGAAGTGAAATAAAAAAAATTAATTTTGGCTCAGTTTGTCCTGTTGTCCACATTTCGTAATACACACAGAATTCACATAATTATATTACACAATACTAAAAAAAAAAATTCAGTTGCATATATTGTATATTAAAGTAAAATGAAGTATTGAATTGTGAAATCCTTGGTAATACTCAACTCTGACAGGATTGTAAATATGTAGATTTATGTTGTTTGAGTGCAGTATGTCTGCTCCCTTTCCCCTGCTCATGTCAGTGTCTTTCACTTCACCAGGTGTCACATCATCACCCAGTTTAACCAGGGCTTTTATGACTACATCATTGCCACTGATGAACTGAGTTTGGCTGATCCCACTGCTGCGCCACAGACGACTGCAGGGAAGGGAAAAAAGAAAAAGACCGCGGCTAAAGGGGGAAAGTGAGTTCAATGAGTTGGTGCCTCTTAATCCCATTTCTCATGTGCTTATCTTTGTGTCTTTATGTAATATTTAAAATTTCAGTGGATTTTGTTTTCCTCAATGGCATCTGCAGTATATTTGATGGTTGATTGGTTTGAATGGTGTATTCGAAGGGCCAAGGACAAGGAGTATGGAGTCTCCCGGGGTGTGGACTTCCAAAATGTTGCCAACGTCATCAACTTCGATTTCCCCACTACTGTAGAATCCTACATCCATCGAGTTGGACGGTAGGCATCAGTGTAACTTAGCTGAACTGAGATTCTCTGAACTTTAGAACCATTTTTTGCACAGCTGTGTTAAATCTTCAGACCTAGTTTGTCAGTGAAAACTTTCTGTGGTCTGATATTTCTGAATAATGACTAATGTTATGAACTGACTGTTGCAATGGTCGGCCGCTAGTCTCTGCGTAGAAAAACCACTCCACATACTGCTATTAATAAACATAACAATGACACCTGCTGGAGCACCAAAGTCACTACAACATGGATATCAATGAACACCACATAAATAGCAACAAAAAAACACATATCAGCATAGGGTAGACTTTAATGTGTAGAAGGCTAACATAGCTAAAATGTTAAAGTCTTCATGAAATGAAAACCTATTACATTTACTCTCTGGATGTCTTAAAATGTGACATCATTTTGCACCAGTCGACATAAATTAAAATTTCAACATTTTTTTTAACAATTCCTGCCTCTCTACCCATCCCTTCAAGTAAAACTGTATGTCTGTTTGTAACCAGTTGATTTAAACTTTAAAAAATTCCATCCTGTTATAACAAGAAATACATCAGATCTAGGAAGTTTCATGGGGTCTTTAACGCATCTAGCTGTGGCCGTAAAAAGAATCTATGGACTGTCTCTTTTAATGGAGTCGTAAAGGCAAATAAAATCAGTCAGATTATTGCTCGCTAAAGTGAAATTATGTCTTGACAGAACGTTTTAGGCTATTTAACCGCCGTCAATGACTGGGCTGTATATCCGAAAATGTTCTGTCAAGATGTAATTTAATAAGAAAATTAACCTTGAATGCGACCAATTTCTTCATGATTTAATGTACAGCCAGCCCCTCATTATCCCAGTATAAACCCTGGCAGGATGGTCAGAAGTCTGACGCTGCTTGGCTCGTTGCTTCAGAGGTCCAGCATGTCTTGTTTCAGAATGAAACAGGGGTAACTGGTAATTTAGCCCTGTGATGTTTATCATAAAACCCTGAAAATCATTGTTTGCTTTTTTAGAACGGCAAGAGCGGACAACCCAGGCACTGCTCTCTCCTTCATCTCTCACACGGAGCTTCCCCTGCTGTCAGAAGTGGAGGACACCCTCAGAGGAGGTGAATGGGGTTTACTGTGACCTCATAGTATCAGTATTTAGAAGGTGTGGCTGGATTATTGAGAGGAAAAGATATGAAGCCAGTTTGAAACCCCAGACCAGCTGGGAAATCTGGCTAGGGATGTGATGCTGTATTGATCTTGCCTTCCACATTCATTAGTTATTGATAAAGTATTGAGGTGCCCTAGACCAAGGTACTCAACTCCCAAACAGTGGTAATTTTGAAATATTTACGGATTAAGTATTGTCTCTGTTTGTTTATCAGATAATTCTGATTGCGTGCTGAAACCTTATGAGTTTAAGATGGAAGAGATTGAGGGCTTCAGGTACAGGTGCCGGGTAAGTGTCCTCATCATTTCCCTACCTACCACGAGTTCCAAGACATGTTTTTGTTAATGCGAAGAGTGCAGTCACACCTAAAGTTGATTTTTTTGTTGTTGTTTTTTTGTTTTTTTCCCCAGTCTGAAACTGTAGTGCAAAAGTTTACTTTTGCCATTTTTGTGTTTGCTTTGTTTTAGGTTGTAAAAAATAGTTAGATGGACTCACAAGTAGCTCATCTACTGGACTGTAGGTTTTTGGTAGCTGGTCATCCCACAAGATTAGACATTTTGGCAGCAGGGCGAGTCAAAACAAATGTGAATATGCAAGTGTTAGTGATCACGGGCTATTATATGGCATGATCTGCCTCCTTATATTCATTGTGTTTTGGAGGTTCCTGTAGTTGGTTTGTATTATGTTCTCACTCCCAAAGACCCACACTGCAGTACTTTGCTGGATTGCATTTTTATTTAGGATTGTGAAGTGCTAAAATGTCTAGATGATGAACAGTTACTTTGTTTGTATGTAGGATGCCATGCGTTCAGTGACAAAGCAGGCAGTGAAGGAGGCCAGACTGAAGGAGATCAAGCAGGAGCTGCTCAATTCAGAAAAACTTAAGGTGAGTTGTTTGCGCTCCTCTGCAAACACATAAATGGACCTACACAATCACTACTATGGTAGTATATGTGCAGAAGATAGACCGTCTCTGATTGGATCTTTCTACTGTCACTCAGACATATTTTGAAGATAACCCCAGAGATCTGCAGCTGCTAAGACATGACAAAGACCTGCACCCTGCTGTTGTAAAACCCCACCTGAAGAATGTACCAGAATACCTCAGTAAGGCACACTCACTTAAGCAGCTTCAGTTTCTTCATATGTACTGTACAGCTTTGTTATGAAGAGGTCCAATACTGTTTCCATTGATTTTATCTAGTTCCTGAGACGCTGAAAGGAGCGTTGAACCCCCTGTCAAGCAAGAGGAAGAGGAGGAGGAAGATTAACGCGTCAAACCCAGGTGGTGTCGTCAGGACCAGTTTCAAGGTGAGCCCCAGGAAATGAGAAGCAGAACCAGTTAAATTTTGTAGCATCGCAGACAAGTGATTCTGGTAATTACTGGATCAAGAGCTTCCAAAGTTTTAGGGATTTTACAAGTACTCTGCTATTAAACTTAAATATTTTCTTTCTGTGAACTACGGAGAAATATTCTGGGTTTGTAGTTTGGTGGATATAATCAGTCATAGAAAGTCAAGCAGGGCATTTGATATCCAGTAAAGGTGTAGCAATTTCCAGTTATTTTTAGAGATCATGCTCTAAAATATTGTTCTCCAGTTTGTTGATTTTTCAATTTAGGCTTACAGCTTGCAACTCTTGTAATAGAGGAGGCCTGTTTTTGGCTGGACCACAACAGCAGGGCTAGCCCTATAAATGCAAATGTCTGTCCATGACTGACTGACTGATTGACTGAGTGATGAAGTTAGACCATTGGTTGGCCACATGTTGGAGTTTCCCCATTCTTTGACCATTGCTCTTTTAAAATGAATGGGAACGAACAGTTTCCTTTTACGTCCTCGAGTGCCATTCACAAATCATTGTGTAAACAAGGTTTAAACATTGTTAAGAGCAATTTTTGTGAAATGCTTGTCATAACCCTAACCCTAACCCATAACCCTAACCCTAACCCTATTACATATTCCATTGCACCTACATTAAACTAAGATATTCGACAGATTTTACAATTTTTGCATGGTTATTTGCAAAGATACACTTACATTTATGGTCTTCTGATCAACCTCCGCTTTTTGGACCGTCTGGGAGAGGGGGGAAGCACTGACACCCAGTACACTTATTTTTCCCCCTCTCCCAGTCAATGTTTTCCCCCTCTCCTGGTTAAGAAGTTGCCCTTTCTATGTGGGTATCTTTTACAAGTGCTGAAACTGAAAATGCAGTTTAAAATAAATAGAAAATGCACAGAAAATGCATACATTTTAAATTAAATTGTCAATCAGTCACATAGATCCCAACTGTAATAACTGATTGAATTAATCTCTCTGTCCCTTGTAGAAGAATATCCAAGGCAACAACCCACTGAAGAGTTTCCGCTACAATGGAAGGAAAAACAGAAAAGGCAAAACTGGCCAGTCCTAGCTCTGCAGAACATATGAATACATGATCAGTCACGGACACTATTATTAAGTGGAGGAAGCCCAGGAAGAAGGAGTGGTCTTCGGTTTTGGTCCAAACCATGCAACTATAAAGTATATGGATTTGGATGAAATGGACAAAATGGATGGTTCCATGGATGCTGTATGGGTTATGTGGACTAAAGCCATTTAGAAGGACCATCAGTTCTGAATGTGGATTCAGCAATTCAGCAAAGATTTAGGTAGGCAGAAATTTTGAGATTATAGAGTGGCTATTATTTGATTTGTAATACATAATTTCTGAAAATATTCAAAATGTTCATTAAAGTAATTTACTCTCAAGAACAGAGTTTTTGTATCATAGCTCTAGTATTTCTTTGATCTCTGTTGAATGCAATATAAAAAGTAAGGTATGATCTGTTATACTTGATGACCCTCTTGATTTTACCAGAAGACTTCTAATTTTCATGACCCTCTCCTGCTCTTCTCCCAGAAATTTCAAAATCTGCCCATCCACTATATTTGTTAGAAATAGGAATAAAAAAATTCAGGACCTAATCTGTCACTCATGTTTCCAATTGGTCAACAAATACCTTATAACTAAAACGCAGTATGCAAGGCTACATTATTGGCAGTTCTCAGTTCCAGTTACTTCTATCTCCTCTGAATACACTGTCAGGCAGACTAGACTGCTTCTGCTTTGGCTGACATTCAAAGAGAGTCTCATATTCAGACCAAAATAATTTTTCTGCCAGAGGCTTATTTGATTTAGGCAAAACTGATTTAGGCAAAACAACAGCAGTGTGAGATCCAAACAGGTCTTCACATTAGTAAAAAAAACAACTTTGTTTAGTAGCTTTTCCCAATTGGCACATCTGTAATATGGCAATATTGTAATTTTAGACAATTGCAGGCATAAATCGTATGCATTTACATTTATGTGATGTGCTATGGCAAATTTGAAATTGGTGTTCCAGTTTGGAAGTAAAGGGCAACTGCTAAGACTACAACTAACGTATTTCTAGACAAGTAGGTTGTTTTTTTGTTGTAGTCCGATTTTTTCCAGGGAAGAGACTAAGGTCAATTTCAGTGACATTACCACAGTTAAAATCTGCTGGGCAGCATATCCTGCCAAGGCCAGAGAGAATCGCTTTGGTAGCTAATTTGGTTTAGGAAGTAAGAGATGTTGGAACAGTAGTCACAAGAGGCTTCTGTTCTAGGCTATCTGTGGAAACTCTCAGTAATAAGTGGAAAGCATCCCTGATCACCTTGAACATGAGGGGTAGGAACGTTGCAACTCAAGAAATGGAGTGGATGAGCATCCCAGCTGGAAACTCACCATCTGGGGAGGAGGAATCTGACTTCTACAAAGAATAGGCGGCAAGTCTGGACATTTGTGAGAGGAGAGTGGAGAGAAATCCAAGTATTTCTTTAGCACAGGGCCGCAATCTCTTTCGATGAGTGAAAAACACTGTCTTTGGAAAGGCAGGATAAAATCCACAGAGAGCTACAAGTTCATGGAGGGAAGGGAGCTGCTTGCTATTACTGCACTGATATCCAGTTCAGTTGTATTGTCACTGCATCCTGTTCTGCCCAAAGGGGTGATGTTTGTTTTCAGTCGGTGTAAATGACTTATTTATTTACAGACTAGTGCTGTTCAGTACTGCTTGAGATCCTAGTTCTGCTTGTTCTTGTTATTTTTGTTGGGTCTTTAAATGTCTCAATTGCAATTTCTTATCAATCAGAATTTTCATCAAATCTCTGGATCCTTTCAAGTTACGTAATGAACCTTACTTGAACCCCCAAGCAATGAACAGACCAAGACGCAGTATTTTAGATAATTCCTTCATTTGACTCAAATGCATTGAGCAAAACATTATACCAGTTTAAATGAGGCCAGCAATCACATTCTACGAAGCCATTTGAGAAACACACACAGATTTCTAAATGCATTTTCTTTTCCTTTTATATTGTGACACATTTTATTGTAGAGCCAATTCTTTGTCCTGAATTGTCTCTGCTCAGCAGAGACCTTTTTTCTCAGATCAATACTCCGATTAAACATACAAAAAGAATTACAAAAAAGATTTATCACATGGACATACCCTTAAAATCACAATCTTCACTCAACTTGTGTACCCTACAGGTGAAAAACAATGTGCTTACTGAACAACTAAGTGTTTTGAATTGTGATTTATCATAGCTGTGATGTTGCAGGTTCCTGAATTGCTTGTAATGTGTTTGTATAACATATGCAGGGTAACTAAGTTTAGTAATCATCAATTTTGTATTCAAAGGGATAGTCCTGTGTGGGCACTGACTCAAAGATCACCCCCTCAAATGGGCTCTCAGTCGACCAACTGTCCACAGGAAACCAGGAGTCATACCAGGACGTCGTGCTCTCGGTTACAGGTTTTGTTGTGGTGGTAGTTGTTGTGGTTGTGGTTGTGGTAGCAACAGTTGTAGTAAGGTTGGCTCGTAATCTCTGCAGACGCATCCTGCGTAAACGCATTAGCCGCAGGCGCCTGAGACGTTCTGCATTCTGAGGATTAGTTGGCGTCCCTCCGGCGATGCCAGTGACTGCCACACTGCTGGCTCCAGTGCTGCTGACCCCACTGGTTCTGTTGACAAGCCGTATGGGCCTCTTGCCGTTGAGTGCCATGATTTGTTTGATGCGGTCCCAGTTGGACTTGGCTAAGGTAAAACTGCATGGGGTAGCCCCAGAGTCATAGCCCACCAAGCAAAGCCTGGTCTGGGGTGTGTGGCCATCAGCCCTGGCTGTCACCCTGTACTCTCCAGGGTTCAACAGCCGCCAGTAATCACCACCTGCAGCTGGAGACAAAGGACAGAAAAATGAGTGTCAGAGTGTCAAAGATTTTGGCAGGTCAGGAGTTTAGATGTGGGCCAGAATTCAGAATTCAGAATTCAAAAGATGACACTTTTGGCCACAAAAGGCTATTATATCCACACCAATTAAGTTCTATAAAGATTTCACTAAAATTTAAGACTCACTGAATTTCAGTTTCAACTTTGATTTGAAAATGATGAACAGTTTCTACATTACAAACTGTATTTTTTTTTTTTGCACAGGCCTCTCTTTTGCAAGAGAGGCCTGTCCAAGAAGGCAGAATAAAACAAGAAAACATCAAAGTTAGAAACAAGATCAGCAAAGAGAGGACAAATAAACATTCAGTTACACAGGGACATTGGGTTAAAGCATAAAACATTATTTATGATACACCAAATTGAATTCTAATATAGTTACCAGAATAAAGCAATTCATGGCACACAGAAAGACGATACTGTTAAACTGCAAGTCCTTCAAAACTGAACCAAATTGACCGTGGTTATAAAATCTGTCCATTTCAAGTCACACTGCAGGGAGTTCCAAGTGGAGGGCGCTTCATACTTAAAGGCTTTTTTCTTAGTTCTGTCTAGACATGAGGAACAGACATCTGCAGGAAATCCTGAGATCATGGGCTATAATGTTGACTTCTTGACAGATATGTGCTCAAGTAAGTAGGAACAAGCCCAAGGAGGGACGTGTAAATGGAGCACAACCAGTGAAGAAATGTCCATGTACAGTATCTGTTACACCCGACGTACCAGTTTTGACGTCATGCTTTATTCCCTCCACGGATATGGTGGCATTGGGCAGCGGATTTCCCTCCACATCTCTCACTATGCCCTTTATCCCACGATGCACCTGCAGCACAATAAATAGTACGTCATGGCTCAGTGCTCAAACAACGAGTTCCAAGCAAAATACAGTGTATATGCTCATTTCCATGGGACACAATAGCTATAGACTTGAGTGGCCATCAATCCAGTTCTCACTTGTTCTATAAAGGACAGCAGAGACTCGCGGTTATTCTCCCACTCCAGGGGCAGCTCACTTTCATGGGGAAACTTGTCACAGCCCAAGAAGATGGAGAGCTCAAAGCAGTTGGTGTGCAGGTAGCTGAAGTCGTTCATACCTATGGAAGGAAACGACACAGAACTACAGATGTATTTCAAGGCTCTGACAATACATTTCTCTCATTTTCCACTTTATTTCTTACCCGATTCTTTCCTCACTAGGGCTGTGCAGCAAAAAAAAAAAAAAACGATACAGCTGAGTATCGCAATATTTTTTCCCACGATGTATAGATTGTCCAGCCCCTCGTATTGCGATACATTAAACGGGTTTAAAATTATTTAAATTTTAAAAGCTGATTTAAATGTCCCTCAAATCCCTGTGATCACTATGATGTCTGCTCCTGTAGATGTCGCTGTAGGGCTAGTAGGCTGGCTGCCTCCTGACACCCATCACTTCCAGCAATATTTATATGATGTTATGACATCTACATTTTAGGTCAGTGTGTTCAATAAGAATCAATAATCAATAAGATTCAAATCAACAATAAGAATACTTTATGTACATTTAATTTTCATTATTATCTTTCAATTTAGTGTGTTTAGTGACACTACGATGCAAAAACCATTCTAATAAATTGGAATGGAAATTTTGACTTAAATACTTGCGACTGAGTTATTATATAATGTGATATTAATATTAGACTACCGAGGTGGTACACATTGAGTTGTATTCTCAGCTCTATTTTTAAATTTGCAGTAAATTATGTGGAGTCTTGCAATGCATCGTGATTCATATCGCATCGTGAGGTCCTCGCCAATACCCAGCCCTATCCCTCACCACCTCAAATTTTCAAATGCTTCACTTTCTTCCCTTCTTCATGAACTGCCCTTTGCATTTGAACCAAATTCTCCATGCTGACACTTACTGCCCACCACAGGCTTCCAGCTGGCTCTGTTGATGATGCCTTGCCCCCCGGTGACATCGTCAGTGTGGCAGGAGCCGCGGTAGGTCTCTGTCATCGTGAGGTGGCTATGGGCGTATGACATTGCCAGCCACCGGAACATGGTGTCGTCGGCCGTCTCCCTCAGGGCTCCCTCGTTCTGCCGCTGAATCCGGGCCCACGTCTCCTCATTCATCTCATGCTCCTCGCTAGGTCTCCTACCTCGCCGTGATCCGTACCCATCAGTGACCTTGGACAACATCAAGGAAATACAGATCAGGGCTGGTGTGGATCTGATGAGGCACCCATCCAGATGTGATGCCATGGTTTATTTGCTCCTTATAAATATATACATATATATGTATCCTCACAGATCTGGGTGGTCGCTGCATGTCAAAAGGGTACGCCACCAATTTCTCTCCTCCTTGCAAATTAGCTCCCAGCACAAACGGACTGCGCTCCATCCAGGAAATAATGGCTTTCGTCTCAACAGCAATCTGTTTACACCATGTAAGAGTGAGAAGCAGAGAAGCATCCCATATGGGCAGAAATGCAATATGTGTCACTAGAAAC
This sequence comes from Neoniphon sammara, assembly GCA_900302535.1. NCBI lineage: Eukaryota > Metazoa > Chordata > Actinopteri > Holocentriformes > Holocentridae > Neoniphon > Neoniphon sammara. The sequence goes on along the minus strand of OMKZ01052009.1, from coordinate 4,492 downwards.
TGAATTTGAATCTTTTATACGTGAAATTGAATTGCTCAGCTTGAATAATTCCTTTAAAAAACTGAATTTGAATCACAATTTAAATTTGTATAGTTTAACTTGAATAATTCCATTGAAAAACTGAACCTGAATAGCATAATTTGAAATTGAATTTATTAGTTTGGAACTGAATGGCATAAACTTGAAACTGAATTTAATATTATGCTATGATTTGCACTCGATTGCTCCTCCTCAACAACTGTGGACTGAAATTGAATGGCAAAAAACTAAATTTGAATTGTGAGAACTGAATGTGGAAGTATATAGGGAGTTTAATTTTCAGTGAGGATCACATACAGTTTCAAAACAAATTGAATTCAATTTCATAATATTGCATTCAGTTTCAAGTTTATTAGAATTCAGTTCCGAACTAATAAATTCAATTTCATTTATGTTATTCAGATTCGGTTTTCCAATGCAAGTTAAACCATACAAATTCAAGTTATGTGATTCAAATTCAGTTTTTAATGCAATAATTCCAATTCAGCCATCCAAATTCACATATAAAAGATTCAAATTCAGTTTTTAGTGACACATATTACATATATTGTACTTCTGCCCATTCTCCCACCACCTCAAATTCTCCATACTAACATAAAACAAACTCACAGAGCCGTTGATGTAGTTTTCCGGGAGGGGGATGTGATGATTGGGTACTATGCGAGGGACCCAGCCTCTGTCTTCTGCACCCCATAAGATGCTGTTGAGGTCTGGGAAGTTTTGGAAGATGTCGTAGCCCTCTTCAGTCCAGTGGCCCAAGGCCCAGTTACCCATCTCTGAGCCCTGGAGGACAGAAAGGGGATAGGGACTACTAATATTTTAAAGGAGCCGTGTAACATTTTCACATCAGTAAATCCTATTAATTTTGATACATTTGTATGATTACTGTAAACAAATGAGACCATCACTGAAAAGACTTGTAGCTTCTACTAGGGTCTACGACATATTTTACATTGCCTGGGTTGGTGGGAAGTCTGCTGGATTACTGTAGGGAGATTCTAATAGTTAAAATGTACCTAAAGCTTTCATGAGTTCCTGGCAATGGCAGATGGTTGATTAAGTGAAAGGCTGATTGTAAAACACATTCAGCATATTTATCCTCTTCAGTAAATCCAAAAATTTAAAAGAAAATGTACACAGAGTGAGGGGGCAATTAGGAACATCCCATTTGCAGTTGATATCATTGGGGTTTATAGGAGATATGGTCTTAATTTTGAGAAATAATAGCACAGACAATGCCACAGGTGTGAGATAGAGGCTGCCAGTCACCTTGATCATAGTCTCATTTGTTCATGGCAATCACAATTACAGATATCACAATTAATTTGGTGATGATATATTGATGTTTGAAAATGCTACAGGGAGCACTTTTAACAGGGATTGGGAATTGTGCAAAGCAAAACGAAAAGCAACAGCACTGATCTCATTGCTATCTCTTTTTCGTTATTCTTTCATCATGACTGTGTGGGGAAACTCCCATCTCACCATCTCATAGGCCAGCTCGTATGCATCAGGGTTGAGTGAGGGCACCAAGTGTATTCTCACTCCTTCCACCAGGCGGCGCACCCGAGGGTTTTCATCATTGTACTCCTTGCACAAAAACTGCATCAGCAGGAGAAGCAGCTCTCGGCCCAGCGCCTCGTTTCCATGGAGACCAGCCGTGTAACGGAATTCTGGTTCACCTGGTGAAGATGCAACACAGTTAGAGGAATAACTTTATTAACAGTGAGACAGGTGATGTTTCAAACACAGTAGTCATCCTCTGATGAAATCATCTGAGTGATTAAATAAGGTATAAACCTTTCTATTGGTCTTTAGAGATGGAGACATTGGGCCTTTGAAGGAAATTATTTAACTGCTGTTCAACTTGTTTTACTCACAAATTGTACACCTATGACTTGAGTGGGCCAAGAGTTTGGCTGGATACTTGTAGCATTTTATTTATTTTTTATCACAGTGTTTGCAGACAATGTTCTTCTGGTATGACGTACAGTCGCCTAGTTGCACAATATCCACATCATTAAATCATGCCTGAAATCAAAGCCAAAAGCACAAAACGTACAACTTCTGCAATATTGTCAAATTTGTTTCCTTGTGAGAGATTTACTTTGATACAAAAAAAAGGTGTATAGACTTTATGAGATTTCTGCAGGCTATTTAGTCCACATGGTTGGTAAGGGGGATCACAGTGAGTAACTTTTATTATTCTTTGCCAAATCTAATAAATGTACTAGATATGGTCCTTATTGTTATAGTACCAATGTACTCACAGTCCTATCCAATATTAGGACAACAGTATTAATAAATGTATACACAGTGGGAGCCACATTTAGTATGCCAACTCCACTTTTGTTCTGTTTTGTATTTTGTTAATACAATTTCAACAATGTTTCATCTTATAGAAAAAAAATGATTTTTTTGTATTTTTAAAAGAGATTATAATATTACACTATTTCATTTCAGTTTTACAATATGACGCCATGGTAGATACACAGTTCATGTATCCTGTGGCTCAAACATTCATTGTATGCCAGCCTTGGAATATAAGTGCCGACACAAATAATTAGCATATTAAAATTTTCAATGTGCATTTAGGTAGGACATTTAGGGGTATATGCAATATTTCAGGACAATGTGCAATATTTCCACATATATGTACTTAGGTAGTTTAGGGGAATGTGCAATATTTTATTGCACAATTTTGTGTTGTGCTGTTGTATATTAAATTGCACTCTCTCTAATGCCAAAGACCAATTGCACTCAAGAGACAATAAAGTCTAATCTGTCTGATCTATCCAAAATATAATTTTATGTTTCATCTGTACCTGTCTCATGCTCTCCTGGGTTGTCAGAGATTTCCATCGCGTACATCTTCAAACCCTGGGAGCTTTTGCCAATGTTGTAGATCCTGGTGATGTTGGGACACTCTTCGTTTATCACCTTCATCATCTGAATGAGAGCATGGAGCATTGAGAAAACAAATATGAAATTACCGTGTTTGTCGAATTATCAGTTTTGTACAACACTTGTTTGTTTTTGTACTGAAATTAGAAAGTGACCTGTCTCATCTCCTTGTAGTTGTGGTGTCTAAAATCCAGGTCATCTGATGGATTGACCTCATTCTCACTGCGATAGCTGTCTGGGGGAAGCAACATTGGGATATTGTACTTATGATTTTGAGAGATAACAAGATGTTCGCTTTAGTATGATGGTTGTGTTTCCACTCTACAGCTGATGACTGTGGAGATACAGAGATGCTGACTCTTTGGAATATGTAATGCAGTTTTTAGAATTGTGATTATTCAATTCCTTCACAGACATGCAGTAAAACAGACTCTTCACTTGTTGGTGTCATGATAACAATGTTTTTTGTGCTACTGACTGGGCAGTTGACAGGCCAAGATCTCCGCTCTGAGACACAGGCTGCCGTTCCAGCTCTGAGGCAGGATACGGATGTAGCGTGCCACCACAGGCTTATCAAACTGGACCATCACCGGTGTATCCTTATCCACATTCCCATAGAACAACTTCAAGGGAGATAAAATTACAAAGAGACATAAAAATTTGTGTTTCTGAAATCATCAGGTGTTTGTTGTTGAGGGAATACTCCAACTTTTTAGGCAAAATACCCTTTTGGGTCGATAACATTTTCGATAACATTTTCACCACTGCTTCAGTTCCTTTGCGTAGCATTTTGTATTAGTTTAGCATAAAGACTTGAAGTCTACAGGAGTCATTAGCCTAGCTCTGTCAAAGTGAAAATATAAACCTTACAGTAACTCTGAAGCTGTCTTATTTACACAGTGTATTTTGTGTATTTCAGATATTCATGTAGGAATTTTTTTTTTTGACAGTGAGAGTCCTCTAGGAGAAGTTAGATGGTTGGAATAAACACTGAACACAGAGAGAAGGATACATGTGCTCAGTGGTTATAGTTCCTACTATCTAACCGCTCTTGTTTAAAAAACAACAACAGCAGCAGCAAAACATCCAAGATGTGTATTTCAAATACACACGATGCATTGTGAAAATAAGACAGCTTCGGAGTTGCTGTAAAGTTTATTTTTTTCACTTTGATGGAGCTAGGCTAATGACTCCTGTAGACTTCAAGTCTTTATGCTAAGCTAACATGAAATGCTAACCATAGGAACTGAACCAGTGGACGTACAGAGATGAAAATGGTATCAAACATCTTCTCTCAGTCTGGATAAGTCGGAAAAAATGTATTTTGCCCAAAATGTTGGAGTATTGCTTTAAAGAATGTCATTTATTTGCCTTGCAAATGCAGTAAAATAGTATATTTGATGTCCACTCACCCATTCAGCATAGCCATCATGAAGTGTAGTCCAGTCACGGCTGTCATTACTGAAGGCCACGAAATAGGAGGATACAAAATCCTCACTGGGAAGTAAATGAGATGAATCAGTCCAAGCAGAGATGCCATATTTATGCT